>MU782974.1:66042-79324 GCA_026770625.1 Nicotiana glauca | reverse complement strand
GGGGGGCGGCTAGGGTTTGTCAACTGAAGAAGATGAAGACGAAATGAAGAGGGTGTATGTATATGTGATATATTAAAACTATTTTAATACATTGTGGCTGTTGGATTATAGAGATCAACGGCCCAGATCACGTGAACCCTCTAAACGGCGTCGGCTGATTAAATAAGAGTCCACTCTCGTCCGTAGGATCAATCAAATGAACAGCCAAGATTGACGACTCAATACGTCGTCGTTTCAATTATTGACTGGGCTTCGTTATGAGACCGTTGGATCAAATGTTCAACGGTTCAGATTTGACGGTCAAAAAAATGGGGTCGTTTGATCTGTATAGACAGACCGAGCTGATTTCATTGGGCCTGGTCTGTGTATTGTATTACTTGGGCCACTGAATGGTAATTGGCCCAGTTCTTATATATTGTATTTGTATTTTGTATTATACATTGTATATTTTTTTTGTATTTTCGTACTATATATTTTTTGTGTTTTGGTATTTTTGCATTGGTAATTTTCTAATTTTTGTAAGACTAAGATAAAACCTAATTAAACTAATTAAACCCTAATTAATCAATTATCAACTAAAGATGCCTAAGAACTATATATTCTTTAATTTTCTTTTAAATTGTTCTAAAATGAATTAATACCTACTTAATACCAAAATGTAGAATTAAATTCCTAAATGCATATTATATTTTTTCGTATTTTCTCATGCATAAATAACATGCAGACAATTAACAAAAAATCCACAGAAATTGTAAAAATAAAAAAAAATTATTTTGTTTGAATTTTATGGGAATAAACTCACATGTAGGATAAAAATCACGTGCTCACATTGGTCACGGTAGATTATGTGTCCAAATGGGTTGAGGTTGTTGTTGTACCCAACAATGAGGCGAGAAGTGTGGTGGCGTTCTTGAAGAAGAATATTTTTCACAAGGTTTGGTACTCCGCGAGCTATTATAAGCAATGGGCACATTTTTGCAACAAGGATTTTGACACTTTACTTAGCAAGTATGGTGTTACTTATAAAGTCACGATTCCCTATCATCCACAAGCTAGCGGTCAAGTGGAAGTCTCCAACCGGGAGATAAAGAGTATTTTATCCAAAACAGTGAATGCTAACTGAATGGATTGGTCCAAGAAGCTTGATAATGTATTATGGGCTTATTGGACGGCTTAAAAAACACCTATCAGAATGTCGCCATACCGGTTGGTGTTCAGAAAAGCTTGTCATCTTCCGGTTAAATTTGATTACAAGTCCATGTGGGCTCTAACGAAGTTGAATCTTTATTGGGATGTAGCCGCTAATTTGAGGGTTGCACATCTGAATGAATTGGATGAGTTATGGTACCATGCCTACACAAGTTCGTCCTTGTGCAAAGAAAAGATGAAATATCTTCGTGACAAATACATATGGAACAAAGATTTCAAGGTGGCGATCTTGTATTGTTGTTCAACTCAAGGTTGAGGATATTTCACGGGAAGCTAAAGTCTAAATGGAGTGGTCCCTTTGAAATTGTGGGTGTGACACCTTTTGGTGCATTAGACTTGAAGAACAAAAACAATGAAGTATTCCGAGTCAATGGTCACCGGGTGAAGCACTATTTGGAAAGAGTTGAAGATAGCCACATCGTGGTAGTCATTCCTTTCAATTGATGGTATTCTGCATCGTGCCGCGACGTTAAATCAGACGCTGCTTAGGAGGCAACCCATGTTTCTTCTCCTTTTTCTTTTTTGTAATTAGGTGTTATTTTTGTGCTAACTTGATTTGAAGTGTGTTGCAAGACTGAGTGTGACTTACATGAATTATGGATAGAAATTTGGTAAAGTGTTGCAAGAAATGCGGACCGCACTTGTATTATGCAGGCCGCACTTTTATAGTTGTTGCAGCAAAAGTGCACTGCAGCCGCATAATTATCTTTCAGCCTGTATAAACGAAGGGTTGAAAATGCAAACTCTCTCAAGTTTATTCTGTTAGAGAAAAAGTTGATGTGCGATCCCAAGAGGAAATCTGCGGCCGCAACAAGGAATCTGCGGCCGCACACAAAATTTTTCGGGCCGTAGACAGAGAACCATAAATGAAGCCCCAGGTAACACAGTGCGGACCACACATGAAAATGTGCGGCCACACTCGACCTTATTCCCTCATTCATATACCATAAGTGTAAATAGAAGGGTAGGGGAAAGAGTTATAGTTTTCACTCTCTGAGCACAAAAATAGCACTCTCTTGAAATTTTTTGGTGAATCTATCTGTCCACACACATAACATCATTGTTAAATCATTCATCACAATCATTCATCTGGTATGCTTCAGCTTCTTGTTAATCGTTTTCTTTTAATTTGTAGATTTTTAGTCATTTTTAGGCTATTTGTCAATAGAATTCAATTGTGAATTCATATAGGGGTAAATTTGTAGTGGGTTAACTAATACGTGCTCTATATGGACTGGGTCAACATATTTTCATGCTTCTATGATGTTATCATGTCCAATTGTGCACAAAATTGCCAAACCTAGTATGACCTATCTGAATTGTTCAAGGTTTTTTTAATTCTGCGACCACACTTGAAATTGTGCGGTCCGCAGAAATTAATTCTAGGGCATCATTATTGAAGAATGGGTCTGCGGCTGCAAGGTAAAATATGATGACCGCAGAATTCCCACTATAGCTACAAAACTTCATTTTTACTGTCATTCGTGAGTCTACACTTTTGACTCCAATGTGCGGCGCAAATGAAATTGTGCGGACCGTAGAAAGTAGGGTGAGGCCGCACATCAACCAATTCTATGTCATCAGAGAGTTGAAACTTTTTGGGAATCAGAGGTGCGGCTGCAAGTGAAATTATGCAGTCTGCAAGGCCTCATCTGCGGTCGCAAGAAAAGTGCGAACTACAGATTCTTACCCTGCAAGCATATTGTGTCTATGACCCTCACTATGTTCTTTTAGCATATACTTTGATATCTCCTGTGTATGTCTGAACATTGAATTGCAACTAACAATCGCCTTTACTTGATACGGATAATGGTTCGATATAGAGGCAGAGGCGACACTTATCAACGTAGGGGTGAACCCTCTCGGGGACATGGCAAGAGAGCCTTACCTCTTGCCCAACAAAAGAAAATCAGAAAAAAGACAACAACCGGGAGAGGGAGAGGTGTAGACCTCTCCGAGATGAGTTCATACGCCTTTCTAGGGATGCATTAGAGGGCAACTTAGCCTCCGTTCAGCAACAACCGGCATTACAATCCAGTCCTCCAGGGAGATTTCAACTCAAGGACGAGCCGTCATCATCTCACAACACTTTCGAGGGATCAGAACGTTCTAGTCAGGCTTCTAAGCCTTAGGTGACACCAGTCCCTATGACATGGGATACATCCATTCAGGACATCCCTGATGATAGTAGAGGGGGAGATGGCACAGCTGCTGGGATTTAAAGAACAAAGAAGAAAGAGGTTTGGGAGGACCGATTTGTTAGCTTGGCAACTTTCACTAGTTTTTGCACATAGGGGCCGGTGATATTGCTAACACTTAAGCAACGGTTCTTACTGATAGGTTTAGAGAGGTACAACCTTGCCAAGGTTTAGAGAGGTACAACCTTGCCATGCTAAGACAATTCATAGAGCACAAAGGCTGGATGTATTTTACCCAAATCCTGGTGGATACCAAGGAATACCTTGTCCGGGAATTTTATGCCAATGTGGCACATATCAAAAAGGGGAAAAAGGTGACAAAAGTGCGAAACCTCAAAGTGAGATTGATGAGCACACACTAAACACATACTTGGGCTTTAATGATGTCGAGACGAAAGAATATTTGGAGAAGTGTGCACTTGGAGATGCAGTTCGTCCTTTGTTAGTAAAGATTCTAGCTGCAGTAGGACCATTACCACCATGGATCACCGCTACGGTTCCTATCCATTGGAGCACATTGAGCTTCCAAGCAAAAGGGTGGCAATCATTTGTCTGCAGCAAACTGGACACGAGTCAAAAATGAGACTCACTTGCCGATTCCTCGAGCAGTCTTGGTTGCTTATATTATGGCCGGGTACCCCATCATTGTGGGTGTCATGATGTCAGCCAACATCTTAGTGATCACCCGGCAGGATGACTCTTCTTACCCATATACCAACACCATTAAAGAGTATCTTATGGATGTGAGGGTAGAACCAAGGTATATTGATACAAAGGTGAGGCCAAAGAAGCCTTTCTCGTGGTACTTACTTATGAATGCGAACAACCCAAAAATAAAAGTTCAGCCTACTACCACCACAAGCCATTCTGATGGGCCACCCGTGATAGTTGTTGAGACAGGTGGTGTTTCATCCACTTCAGCCGCCTTCCTCCAGTGTCGCAGCCATGCCTCCGCTATCATCTGCAATCCCCACTACAATTCCTGCTATAGATCCCACCTCTGCTTTAAAGCCGATGCACATGCCTACTGACCCACTCTCTATGCTGCGAGTCTCTCTAGACATTGGCGAGTCTCAACAACTGGATGCAGACAGCCATTACAAAGTTGTCTAACCTATGGAGTACTATTGTAGTGCAGTCTTCTATTCTGGCACTTCATATTCCCTCGACCATTGAAGAGACACTGAAGAAGCTCCTAGAAAACCAGAACACTATTATGGCTATATTAGTACAACACGGTTCAGTGATCGAAGAGCTAGGAAAAGAAGGAAAGAGGACGAGGAAATCCCAGGCAAGCAACAAGTTAGTGGACAAGCTCCAAAGAGAAGTGAACAGGATTGCTACAACATGAGACCTTCTATTTGACATGTTACTTGACCCGCACCAGTCGGCACCAGATCTCGCAGCCCTATCTGCACCAGTTGGCCAGTTTGACGAGCCAGACCTTGCTACCGACACTGCTGAGGTAGTGCGTTAGATGTTCACCAACCTAGCCACTCCTAGGGTTGAGGATGATGAAATTCAGTTGGATGAGCCCGAGGGCAGTGACATTGCTGGGGACACAGAGATGTCCAAGGAGCCATAGGGATTTTTCTTCACTCTTACCCCAATTTTACTCTTATTTTTTTAAGAATTGGGGACAATGCTTATCTTTATTTGGGGGGTGGATTTTATTGATTATATTTGATATATTCGAAAACATTCGGCTTGTAATAACTTGATTTTATTCTCTTTCTTTTCTTATTCATGTATATATATATATTCTTTCTTTCTTTTTCTCTCATTATGTATATATCTTCTCTCTCTCTCTCTCTCTCTCTCACATTATGTATATTCGTTATACTTTCAATAGTTTTTTATTTTTAGCTTCTTTATGTTTGTTTCCTTATTAGTTCGTTTTTGATTTATTAGCTTCTTTTTATGTTTTAGTAGATAATAAGCCTTTGGTTTTCTTAAAGCCACGGTTCTTTCCAAAGGTAGTTGTTGTATGAATCGGGTGACTCGTCCAATGATGGATCGCCTAACAATATTCATAAGGGAATGAGTCCATTTTATGTTTAGGTAATAATAGTAGTAGTAATAAATACACAGTCTTAATAAGTCATATTCGAAGAGTCAAACATGCTTCATTTGGCACCAACACACTTAACTACGTGGTTATGATTAGAGAGAAGGTTTTAAAAAGAAAATAGCTCTAGTTAATGACTTTGTGACTCTTGTGTTGACTTTGGTAATCATCGAGTGGTCTAATAGGGCCACAGTGATCTTTAATCTTGAATATGGTTGTTTTGGGACCTCAACTCTATCCTCTTTAACAATCTAGTTGCATGAGGGGTGAGATGATTTGTTTCTAGTGCAAGTATCCGTGTGAAGGGTCTAGTACTTGCTCCGAATGTGTTTTAAGGCAAAATCTTAAGTTTTTCTTAGCTTGAGAAATGATTGTAGGCTTTCCTTGGCCCGTTTTAGTTTTCTATTTTCCAACCATTGTTGTTGTCCCTAGTCAACCCCTTCGAGCCTTTAGCCTTTCTCATTTGATAACCATGTTACAAGCCTTTGGCCGTGGTATCATAACCCTCTCTTGGCACCCGAACTTTCCTTTGCACTCTTATGAATCAAATGGCTTAAAACGTAAGTTTGGGGGAGTTGATAAGGAAGTTGAAAAGGGTATCAAGGCACAAGAAGATAAAATTGATCTCGATGAGAAGAGAAAAAAAGAAAAAAGATAGAAAAATGCAAAAAGTAAATAAATGAAAGGGTTGTATGGATTCAAAAGGAGGTAATGATCCTAAGCAGTGAGAAATCAAAAAGGGGAGATAAAGAAAATAATGATTAAGAAACAGTGATGTCAAGCCTCTCTAGTCCCCAATAAAAAGAAAATACCTCTAAGAATTGGCAAGTGTGAGCCGAGAAATGAAAGATGGAGTGCTTAAGGAAGGTGTAATCACTATCCCATATTGTATCAAACTCTACTCAAAAAGCCTTCATTACAACCCGAAATAAGTCCTGCTTGATTTCGAGCCGAGTGAGCTTACATTAGTGTTGATCTACATGAGGGGCAAGCCTATGGTACTTGAAGCCGTACTTGTGACATTCTCTTGAGATAGATGAGTGAGCCTTTCATAAATCTTTGAATTGAGTGTTGACTTCTTAAGTGAGCTTGGCAAATGGAAAGTAGAAGAGGAAGAGTTTGGAGTCCACCATGCCTACATGATAGAGAAAGAGTCCTTGATGAGTAAAATTAACTTTTGAAGCTCAAATATCACATTAGAACTATATGTGCATAACTGATTAGCTTGTCACCTTGTTGATAATGCATGAGTAGTGTGGGTAATTGTTGATCCCAAATGAGGTATGAATGGCTCACCGTTGACTCGTTGTAATGACGCTTAACTTTTAGAGGTGAGAACTAATTTATTTGCTAGAGGACAAGCACAGAGTTAAGTTTGGGGGAATTGATAAGTGGGGATTTTAACTGCTTATTATCATATTTTAGCTCTTGTCTTTAGTCCAAAAATATGTCGAATTGTGTTCCCGAAACTAATGAAATTGTGCAAATTACAGAAGTGCTAGAAACTCGATCTCTCGAGATGAAATCCCACTCAAAAAGGAGTTATTCGAAGCACAAGGCAATAAAAGGGTTCAGAAGCAAAAATGTGCGCTCCGTAGAAGGAATTATGTGGCCGCAAAAGAAATTACGGACTGCACAATTCCATATGTGGTCGCATGCCACGAAGGAAAGTTTAACAGGACATTTAGAAATGTGCGGTCCGAATTTTGCGGCCGCAGAACTGGGTTTTTACTAATAGAGATACAAAGTTCAAAGAGTATGCTAAAAGACCAAGTCAAGAAGCCCTTTTGAAGTACGTACCGCACAAGAATGTGCGGCCACAGTCCAGAAATATGCGGACCGCATAATATTGCTTCACGGCCACAATTTAGAAATATGCAACCGTAGAACTCCTTTTCTGGCCAACTAAAATTGTGCGGTCATAAAACCTTTCGAGGGGTATTTTTCTTTGCGATTTTTGGCTCTATATAAATAGACGAGTTTCATAAAATTAGGTCAAGTTTAAACATCTGAAGTTGCTGTAGTCATTTTTATTTACTACTTTAGGAAGTTTTACATTAATTTGGTGTTTTGACATTAGATTTTATTATTTTAATCTTCCTTTATGAGTTTATTTAACTTTTTGTAATGACCCGATTGGTCGTTTTGAGCTCTAGCACATCATCCAGCGGTTTGAGGCCTTGAGTAGCTTGACTTCTGGTATTATGACTTGTACGTGTGGTCGGAATTGAATTTTGGGAAGTTCGAAGTTGAAATGGAAAGAAAATTCTCAATTCGGATGCTTTAAGTTGGACGAATTGACTAAGGTTTGATTTTTGAGTAAATGACCTCGAAATCAGAATTTGAAGGTTAACAGATCCGTGTGATAATTTTGGACTTGGGCGTATATCTGGATCGATGTTTGGATGACCAGAGAGAGTTTTGGTGCCTATTGTGGAAGTTTGTATTTTGGAAGGATTTCATAAACTTGGGTTAAAGTGTATTTTAGTGCCATCGGTGTCCATTTGGTGTTCCGAGCCTTGGAATAGCTCTGTATGGTGATTCTGCTCTTAAGAGCGCGTCCGGATGTGGATTTAGAGGCCCTTAGGTCATTTTGGAATCATTTGGCGGAAGTTGGAGGTTTTTAGAAGTTTGACCGGGAATGGAATTATTTATATCGGGGTCGGATTCTGATTTCGGGAGTTAGCATAGGTCCGTAATATCAAATGTGACTTGTGTGCAAAATTTGAGGTCAATCGGACGTGATTTGATAGGTTTCGGCATCGAATGTAGAAGTTGAAGTTCTAAAGTCCATTAAGCTTGAATTGGGATGAGATTCATGGTTTTGACATTGTTTGATATGATTTGAGGCCTTGAGCAAGTTTTCTTTATGTTATGGGACTGGGTGGTGTGATTTGACGGGGTCCTGGGGGCCCCGGGTGTATTTCGGAAGGTTTCAGGTAATTTTCCCATGATTTGCTGCTGTTGATGTTGGTTCTACTGTGCTTCATCGCGAATGCATTGAGGCGATCACATTCTCAAAGGAGGATTTATGGGGTTGGAGTAGATTGCTCATCACAAACGAGACACATGGGTCTCGAACGCGAATAAAAGCTTGAAGGACCTACACGAACACGAAGGAGCAGTCGCGAACGCATAGAAAGGAAGGGAGGAGTTGGACCTGAGGCCGCTTGTCCTACGCGAGGCCCACCCAGCGAACGCGAAGCAGTGGGGGTGGAAGGCTTCGCCAATGCGGTGTGAGGAATGCAAATGCAAAGAAGGATTTTTGGTTAGGTTCGTTTGGCCTTCGCGATCGCGAGGGTCATTCTGCGATCACGAAGAGGAAGGAACTAGGTAGTGGATTATATTTCGGGACTTAGCCCATTTCTCTTACATTTTCATTTGGTTGGGCGATTTAGGAGAGATTCAAGTTGAGGTTTCCATCATCTATGGCAAGGTAAGTTATTCCCACCTATTGTGAATTAAAATACATGGATTTTATAAGGATTTAAACATGGAAATTTATAGAAATTGTGGGATTTTGGAAGAAAATCTAGAAATTTGTATATTTGGATTTTGACCAAATTTGGGCATGGAATTGGGAATAAATTATATATTTGAGTTAGTAACGTTATGGGTAATATTTATCTTCAAAAAAATTTGAAATCCGGGCACGTGGGCCCGAGGTTTGCTTTATCAACTTTTCGAGTGGAGTTGGGAAATGTTTATGAGTATTAGAGTATATTTTAATTGGTTAGCACATTGTTTGACTAGTTTTGGAGCGACAAGCATCGATTTGAGGAGTTAGAGGAGCTTGGAGCCGGTTATGGAACTTCGGAGCGAGGTAAGTCTCTTGTCTAACTTTGTGAGGGGGAAACTACCCTTAGGTGTTGTAATTGATAATTGCTACTTGTTGCAGGGGCTACGTACGCACGAGTTGACAAGAGTCCATACATAGCTATATTCATGTTATTGTCTGGGTAGATGCAGGTTCATGCCATGCTATAACTTTACTATTTGAGTTGTCTCTTGCATATTAGATTCCTTACTGCATGTTACAATTTGAGACTAGACTTGTGTAGAGTGATAGACTAGCTATTGTAGAGATCGGACAACCTTCATGATTTTCCACGAATTATACTCCTCTTATGAATTTTCCCCGTGTTATTTGTTCTCATCGAAAGTTTTCCCCAACGCTTCTTATAACTCACATGTGCCTTCTTAAGTAGGTTCAAGGACCCGTCAAAGCTTCTTATTCTAATGGGATTGGATTGTTTGCCTCGGCAAGATAAATACATCTATGGTTCATGTCGTTCGACCCTCAGTAGTGCGCACATCTTATGAGATCGGGTCGTTCGCCTCGGCTGGATAACGTACAACACTTTCGTGGGAGCGAGCCGTTCGCCTCGGCAATATGTAATAGATGTATCTATGGTTATATTGCAGATTATAATGGGATCGGGCCATACTCCTTGTCATTTCTGTAAAAATACTTCGATGGAATCATGCGTATTATTTGTGAAAAGGCCAATGTATCTGGGAGTTTTCTTGATTTGAATTATGACGAACCATCTGGTGAGGCGTATGTGTGTGTGTGTACATACATACATACTCCGGTGGAGGAGGTGACTGCTAATCGAGAGTTGAGCTTATTGTTGCGAGAAGGATTGTACCACATATTTATACTTGTTTAATTCATTTATTTACTCTGCCTTATATCTGTTTACTTCTTACTGTATCTGTCTTATTGGACACTAGTAAGTGTCGATGTTGACCCCTCGTCACTACTTCTATGGGGTTAGGCTAGATATTTATTGGGTGCACATTAATTTTTTTACTCATGCTATAGTTGCTGCATATTTTTGTCTAGGTACATATATGTCTGGTGATCTTTCGGGCGCAGAGGCAAAGCTATTGCGGGGACTTACCGTGAGCTACATTTCATGTTACGATCTGCACCCTGTAGAGTCTCCATCTGAGTTATTTGTATTCTCTTGTCTAATTTGTATCTTAGACAGATGTTGTATTTTATTTTACTTCCTAGTTGATGCTCATGCACTTGTGACACCAGGTTATGGGGTTACTTATGGGTTGTCCTTTATTGCAGTTGTGAAAACATTATCAGTAACCCTATAAATTCTATGTCTTACTATTTAATTGATGAAAATTTTGATTTCAAAAATACTATTATGAGTAACTAAGTTAAATATTCACTGTTGGCTTGCCTGCGGCGATGTTAGGCACAATCACGACCTTTAGTGGATTTTGGGTTGTGATACCTTTCTTTTCTATTTTTTGTACTTTCTATTATGAGTAGTTAGACTTCTACTAAGGGTGTGACCCAATCATAGTATGTAAACCTTATGGGTGATTCATTTAGTGCTTGTTTATGATTGGGTGTTGATTATTTAGCTTAGTTTATATTTTAATTGTAGAATTAATGGTTGAAATTATTGATTTATGCCTATTTGACTTAGTCTCTTCTTGAGGAAGAGGAACCTAGTCTAGGACAACTTAGCTAACAAGAAATTGGGTCAATTGAGAGATTGATTAATCCAATTAAAGGGTTCAACCTAGAGATAATAATAACCCAACTTGAGCTCTTATCGACTATTTTGGTTGATACCCATATGGTCTTGAGAAAGAAAAATTGGGCAAAATCACTCTCTGACCGAGAGGTATTGAGTGGGTAATGTAGACTTGTAAGCTATAATACACCTCAATCAACAACACAAGCATTAACGTCTTTATCCCATTAGGCAAATACATAGGATATGGTCACATCCCTATGCTTTTAATCAAACTAGAACAACCTCAAAAATATTTATCTATAATTTATTTTCTTTAGCTTGCATACATTAGAGTAACAATAGAAATAGAAAACAAAACTTTGTTGTGGAAGTGCAATCTAGATAACCTATTTGCTTGCTCCAAATTTATGCCCCTAACTCCCATTATAACTCCCAGTGAATTCGACCCCGGCTCCTAGTTGGGTATTTATTATTGCATACGACCATTTCATATCTCTATTGAGGTGTGTTGTGGACGTGATCACCCATCACCACCAGAAAGTGTCCTGATTCTCCTCCTATTGTCCTCACCCATATCTTAGCTGCATTATAAATGTCTTTAATCATCCTAATGTAATCCACAAGCATATCTTTAGTCTCTAATCACCTACATAGATGCTTTCTTTAGATCAATAAATACTATATGCAAGTCTTCCTTTATTGCCCTATACTGCTCCACCAATCTCCTCACCACATGAATGACTTCTGTAATAGAATAGTTCGGCATTAAACCATAATGGTTTTGAAAAATAGACACACTTCTCCACACTCTCCCTTTTACCACTCTCTCCTAAATTTTCACCATATGGCTTAGTAGTTGATACCCCTATAGTTGTTGGAACTTTGGATATCACCCTTGATCTTATACAACAGAATCATCGTACTCCACCTCTACTCTTCAGGTATTTTCTTCGTCCTAAAAATGATGTTAAACAACTTAGAGAGCCTTTCCAATTACCTTACCCGCACTCTTCCAGAATTTTACAGGAATTTCATCTGGTCCGATAGCTCTACCCCTGCTCATCCTATGCATTGCCCCCTAGAACTCCCCCACTCTTATACGCCTACAGTATCCAAAATCCTGATGATTCCTGTAGTATTCCAACATACACATCACAATACTCCTAGCATTCCCCTGTATTCAAGAATTTATGAAAGTATGACTGTTATCTATGCCTAATCAGTGACTCATCTATCAAAACTCTACCATCCTCGTCTTTTATACACCTCACCTAATCCAGATCATGGGCCTTCCTTTCTTTCATTTTGACCCGCCTATACAAATTCTTATCCCCCGTCTTTCTCCTCAATCTCTTTATATGTACATTCAAATGCCGCCATCTTAGCCGCAGTAACCGCTAACTTTGTCTCCTTCTAAGATAACTTATACCACTCCCTATTGACCCTCTTCTCCACCTCGTATATGCTCTCTATTAGCTTCATATGTGTCACTTTCTTGGCTTTCACTTTTCCTTGGACCTCTTCATTACAGCACCAGTCCCTTTTGTGGCTAACAGAGGAACCATTCGAGCCCCTAATACCTCTCCTACAGCTTCTCTAATACAGTTCGCTATCATGGTTCACATACAACTTGCGTCCCCACTACTCCTCTAGCCCTCCATCCAGTAGCTTCTCTCCCAACTCTTGAGCTTTGTCTTCTGTCAAGGCACCCTACTTGATCCTAGGTAGACCAGTCACAACCCTCGTTTTCCTTGTCTGCCCGATCGCCATATCCATAACCAATAGCCTATGTTGCGTCATGAGATACTCACTCGGAATGACCTTGAAATCCGTGCATAAACCTCTATCACCCCTCCTATGTATTAGATAACCAATTTAGGTATTGGCCACCGTACTTTGGAAGATGACTAAATGCTCCTCCATATTTGGAGAACACGAGTTAACAATCACCAAATTGAATGCTTTAGCACACTCCAACAACGATATTCCTCCTCTGTCTCCAAAACCAAAGCCGAGATGCACACCGTCAAAACCCCAGACAACATCCCAACGTGGCCATTAAAATAACCTCATGTGATAAGCTTCTCCGTTTGTGGAATTTCCAGCACCAACCCATCCAAGTCCTCTCAGAAGCGCATTTTAACCTCCTCGTCCAAACTCATTTGAGGCGCGTGCACTAACAATTTTCAAAGTGTGCCTTCTCACAACTATTTTAATAGCCATTGGTCTATCGTTCGCCCTTTTAACCTCAACCAGTACTAGGGATGGCAATGGGGCGGGGCGGGGGCGGGGGCTGG
>MU782974.1:30128-65074 GCA_026770625.1 Nicotiana glauca | reverse complement strand
CTTATAGATATCATTTTATCGACATAAGTACTTCCCTAATTTAGAACTTACCAATTAGGACTAGTTCTAAGAATATTCTATGTTGTCCGGAAAAATAGGACTTAATGTCACATACAGAAAAAACGAAAAAAATTTATATATAAAGAGGCAGATGCAATTCCAACTAGAACCACTAGAATTTTTCAATAATGATTACATTATGTTAGGAAGTCATTAATACACAAGGAAAGAAGTAGATATAATTCGACAAGAAACAAGAAATATGGTGGAATGATTAGACTATTTTTATCTTTTAATCTGAGAAGTTCAAACCATGAAAACGAAGAATTTAGAATGACTAATTTAATACGAATTTAAATTATTATACATGCATTTTGATGTGCGCCATTCTTTCTTCGATTTGGATTTTCAAATTTATCGCTGCCCCGCATTGAACTTGTGTTAAACCTGCAATCCGCCCCGCCCCGCCCCGCCCCGCTTTAAATTTTTAACAACTATTTCAACCCGCCCCGCCCCATTGCCATCCCGTTCTCTATCAAACTAAGAGGCCTACCCTACTTTCCCTCACCACCCCCTCCCCCGAGTACCACAGCTTAAACTCGTCTGTCTCCCGAGCCCTCATTCCCACCCATCTAGTTTCTTTGACATAAGCTATGTTAGCCTTCCTCTTCTGGAGAATCTTCGCTAACTCTATAGACTTTCTCGTCAATGTCCTATGTTGTAGGATCCAATTCTCAGCCTAGATGTTCCCTTACCCCTTCCTACCATTTGTCCCTTCCCTCTGCCCCGCCCTAGGACGTGACCTTATAATATCATTGCATACCACAACCACTATGGTCAAAAGGTACTACGATATTACTAGTACTAGACCAACAAAGAGCTACAATAGGTATGTACTATAACAAAGCGAGCAGATTATTTTAGAAGTCTACAAAACCATTATTTAAAATTCAAAAATATATGTTTTTATGACCTGCTAATCTAGCATACAGTCCAAAATTTTATTATGGATAAAATAATTTAGCTCATTATAGATCCTTTTGAAACTCTTATAGTAAACAAAACTAAATATGAAAAATAAGTGTACTTTCTACTACATTACAAGAGCAACAAAACGAAATGCTTTAGGAATCCTCACTCTAATTCTTCGTGGTGATACCATATGAAAAAATAATAATGTGCGCAAAGTCTTTCAAGAATTGGCCAATGTCAATGGGGATTCGATGATGTATTTTCTAGAGTACGGTTCTACAATGTGAATCGCTACTACAATATTTTAGGTCTTTAACCACACCTAAAAAGTTTGGCCTGAACTATCTAAAAATGTGGCTTTTGATCATAGGCCATACTTTCCGTCCTAAGGCAACGCTTTTTCAGGGTGGCCTAAACTAACGTAACATTTGCCATAAGACAACGCTTTACAAGTATTGCCTTAAAAGCCACGCCTGAAAAGCGTGCCCTAAAGAGTAACAAAAACCATGCTTGTAGTACCCTCTATAGCAACACTTTTCGTGTACTAGGGCAACACGTTAGTAGTGTGGTCTTTGTAACTCTTTAAGCCACACTTTTCAAGCGTAGCTCCTAATACAACACTTGTGAAGTGTGGCTTTTGCTACTATATTGGAATTTGCCAATCCCTAAGGCACACTTTTGAAGTGTGGCAATTTTGTCTAAGAAATAAAGCACTTTTTTATAATTATACAAGTCATGCTTTTGTAAACAATAGTTTACATTTTTTTTAAATATCCGATAAGCACTCAATTAACTAGAAGAGGAGATAAGAATAATTCAAATGAATATACTGGCAATGAACTTCAAAAAATGAATAAATGTCGTGTGTAATACAATAACAAATAAAGCAAATTGCTTCAAGGTGCATGCTAACAATTAACTTTAATCAACTGTAATTATTATAGTATCAAGAATAACAAAAATTGTAACTGTCCAAAGTCTTCATCATTTAACTCCAACATATCAAATTGTCTTTTGGCTATCATTTCCAATTTGCTCACCAGAACTTTCCTATAAATTCAAATAAAATTAGTAATTAGATAGAAATTAATAGCATGCTTATAATAATACTACTCGATGTTATCTTAACATGTATTCCCATAGCTACTAATTTTTCCAGAATATCAAATTATATCTCTAAGTACTTCTCTATATAATTCTAATCAAATGGTGTCTAACCATTCATTCAAATAAGGGAAAAGAGCCAAATTTGCTCAAGCTAACGGTAATGGACCTAAAACGGGCATAGTGTGGTAAGCTAAACAATAAAAAAAATACCGGTAAGCTAAACAATAAAAAAAATACCTTTTCAAAAATCCAACCACGAGTTGATGCAGAGGAACGTAGAAGATGTTGGCCAGAGACCATGCACTCTTTGCTATCAACTACCCCTACAAGATTATCAAGTTTAATATGAGTTGCCTATGAAGTATGAACCCACTACTTCCAATTATAAAAATAGCAGCATTTAAAAGATGCCAAAATTGTTCCTATGTACCAGCACTAAGCAAGATATGCATAAAAATGAAAAATCGTGATAATATATTATAGGTTACAAATTATAACACATGTATATTAATATACTATATGCATTTTCCAAGGGCTAGATACCACAAATGACAAGAACACATTTTTTTCAACAACAAAAGCATACACTACTTAAAAGTAACAATAATTACAGTACTATCACATAATATGTATGAGATATACATATAAAGGACTAAAATAATTACAAAAATAGAAGTGTATATATATATATATATATATATATATATATATATATATATATATATATATATATATATATATATATATATATATATATATGTGTGTGTGTGTGTGTGTGTTACAATATTGAGATCAAAATGTAAAATTTGTGTTGTAATGATTCAAGTAACAAAACATATGGATAATAATCATGCTTTATTGGGCCTTTATATTTTCTTATCATCTAGATATCTTGTTACTTTCTCTCTAGAGTTGAATATATTACTTGGTCCTAAAACCAACATATTAGAAATTCTTTCTATTACCAGAATAGTGATATATCATTTCCACTACCAGATATTTAAAATTCTTCAAATATTAGTCTAGCATAACTATGTTACTTCCTTGTGTTTAACTATTGTATATTGATAGACAAATTCATAAGTGAACTTCTTTTCTGAAATGAAAAGTTCACTTCAGTCAGTTATCTTCTTCTCATTTTTCTTCAAATAAAAAGTCAACAGAACAGATGTTTCAAATGCACATAATTATATTTCACAAGATATAAATCCTTCCTAGTAAATTTTAGTATAGTTGTCTAGTATCATAACAATACAACATGTATCTCTAAGAAAACTCAAACACAAGAGGTCAGTAAAAAAATTCACAGATAATCATGGAGATGATTCAACAAATGTAAGAGGTTAAAAATTTTGCCACTATTATAGAGCTTTTACCTGTAATAGTACCGTTGGATGTGTGGGTAAGCTAGAAGAAATTTAAAATACTCAACTATAAATTGATCTAACCTGCACATAAAAATATATAAACATAACATTTCAGTCAAGAATTCAAGTGAAGAAACAACAGACTTAAGCCAAGCAAACACAACGAAAAGAGATCCAAATATATGCATTGCTATGTTGACTTGTTGTACCTGAATTTTCTGTTTGCTAACAATTACATGCTAGTGAAACAGTTGATGGGGTTAATATATCCAAATGACCAAGATGCTCCCCATACAAAACAGATTCAAGAAAATATTATGATTATAAATTACTCATATCAGTGAAAGCTCGGAAATCTGAAATACATTTAACATAGCAGTCTCACATCTTTGAAATCTTTCGGTCAAATAAATCGCAAGCACTAAAAAAATTGAGAATAGTAAACCTATGCAAATGCCTGGTTGACCTCTAGGTCAGCCGAGCGAAAAATAGTTTGCAAAAGCAAGCACACCTAATTTTACTCTATCCAGATTACAGCCAATCAGTCAAGTCTAAAATAAAGATCATTATAATGTATGTGTATATGATATTAAGTAAATTCAGAACTTGTAACGACCCGACAGGTCATTTTGCGTTTTAGAACCCCGTTTCCTTGAATAAAACTTCCTGCACTTACTTTAACTAATTTATAACTTGCGGGGATGGATAGTTCGGAAGTTGAAAGAGTTTTGAGTAAGAAAATGTTCATTTGTTTTTTTAAGTTTTTCTAAAAAAGGTCAAATTTGACTTTGGTCAACTTTCTTGGGAAACGGACCCGGATTCATGATTTGATAATCCCAGAGGGTTCGTGGGAAAATATGGGACCTGGACGTATGCCCGGAATTGAATTCCGAGGTCCCTAGCCCGAGTAATGAATTTTTATGTGAAATTGTTAAATTGAAGTTTTAAAGATTTAAATAAACTTATATAATCATTGATTTCCTAGGTATCGGGCTCGGATTTCGATTTCAAAACTTAGTACAGGTCCAAAATATCAGTTAAGACTTACCCATAAAATTTGGTGTCAATCCGAGTAGTTTAAGAGCATTTTGACCCGTTAGGAGAGAATTAAGAACTTGAAGTTCAATAGTTTGATTCATTTGGTTTTGGAACGTGATTCCTAGATTTAACGTAATTTTCAGTGATCCGAGGGTTCGAGCAGGTCTGCCTCGTGATTTCAGGCTTGTCGGTGTGTTCGGGCGGGGCACGGGAGCCCCGAGCGTCAAACGAGCAAGGCTCGAGTGAAGTTGGAACTTGGAAAAGGACTGAAGTTTGCTGCTTCTGTCATAACCGCATCTACGGTTCTTGGACCGCAGATGCGGTCAGGACACCGCAGAAGTGGCCAAGGCAGCCCAAGGGAGAGATCGCAGAAGCGGTTCCACATATTCGGCACTTCGACCGCAGAAGCGGTCCAGCCATCTTGGGCCAGAACCGCAGAAGCGGACTCCGCAGATGCGGTCAGGACACCGCAGAAGCGGCCAAGGCAGCCCAGGTGAAAGATCGCAGAAGCGGTTCCGCATATGCGGCACTTTGACTGCAGAAGTGGTCCAGCTATCTTGGGCCAGAACCACAGAAGCGGCCTAGTATCCGCAGAAGCGGACTCCGCAGAAGCGGAAAGCTCACCGCAGAAGTGGAAACAGCTGGGCAGAGGGGTTCATTTAATTCGAACCCAAAGCCATTCTTATCATTTCTCATTCCACACTTAGGCAATTTTGGTGCTTCCAAAGACGGGGTTTCAACATAACATTGCAAGGTACGTAATTTCCACTCATCTTTAGTTCAAATACATGAACATCAGGTAGATTTAACAATAAAAACTAAGTAAAAATCAAGGGTTAGAGCTAGACCTAGGGTTTTGATAAAACTAAGATTTAATCATGTAATTTGTTATGTAATAAACTAAAAATCATATATTAGTAATCCTTAGGTGATAGAGAACAACTTCCTTTGAAAAATCTCGGAATCCGGGCACATGGGCCCGGGGTCGGAATTTAGGAAACTTGTGGGAAAGGTTGGAAAATTACTTAAATAGTTAGAATTCAACCTTTTAAGCCTTTATTGACTAGTTCTTGCTTTATTTTTAATTAGTTTGTGCTCGTTCTGCTTCGGATTGAGGGTTTGGGCTTGTTCTTGATATTGGAAGTGCGCTTCGGTGCAAGGTGAGTCTCCTTTCTAACCTTGTAAGAGGGAATTATCCCCATAGAATTAATGAATGAATAATTATTGCTAAATACGGGGGCTACGTATGCACCAAGTGACGAGAGTCCATGCGTAGCTACTATTATGTTGATTGTCCGGGTAGTTTAGGACACACATCATGCTTTGTTTATGAGAACCTCCCGATTATTTGTCTAATGAGATCACTTAGGATGCGTTAGAGACTTTAAAGAAAGTAAAAGCAACTTGCACACTTGTTGAACATTGTATGGTATACTTGACTCTAAATGTGCCTTTGTGCATATTCTTGATATTGCCTTATATTTGTGGATCGGGCCGATTGCCTCGGTATGAATAGATGCATCTATAGGTGCGCCGTCGATCCTCGGCAAGTGCACAGTTTATTTCTGTTGGTTCGCGCCGTCGCCTCGGTACTATTTTTGCATGTTTAACTGTGTGGAAACTTACACTTGCTTTGTTTTGCTATGGTCCCAAATATGATAAATTGTAAATATAAATGCAGTGAGGTACTTGACTTATGTCGCTTGCCATAAACTGTTGATACTTGTGACTTCCTTGATTTGAACATATTATACTTATATATATTATTTGACCTTAGTAAGTATCGAGTCTACTTTTCGTCTCTACTTCTTCGAGATTAGACGGGATACTTACTGGGTACATGTTGTTTATGTACTCATGCTACGCTTCTGTACTTAAATGTACAGGATTTGAAACAGGTGAATCTGGACATCATTCTGGTGCGTATCAGTGAGCACATCTGGGATTTCTACAGTGAGCTGCTTCTCTTTCATACCGATCCGCAGCCGAAGAAATCTTTCTCTGTACTTTTGTTTCTGTCTATCCTGATTCAGACAATAGGATAGTATATTATTCTTTTGTGTATATTCTACTAATTGCCCGTAGCTTGTGTCACCAGGTTCTGGCACACACGTTAGTAGACATTTATTTTTGGATTGTATAACTATTTGATACATTATTTACCACTCTTGGCCTTAACTTTAACTCTGAAAAATTTGTTATACTTAGTTTATGGAAAAAGGAAAAACGAGAACTTAATTATACTTCCGCGTTGGCTGGCCTGACAATAGCGTCGGGCGCCATCATGACCTATTATGGAAAAATGGGTCGTGACAGAACTAGTATCAAACGAAATGTAGATAAGATCTTCACTAACTAGCACAATGCTTCTCTTCATAACATTTATTTAAGTTCATGGACATCTACAGATCTTAATCAAATTGCCTCTTTCTTTTCAAACCTAGCCATGACATTATAAAACTTCACATTAATTATCATAGTTTCTAAAAGATATTCACCAACTTGGTCTCCTTCTTTTCAAACTTTAGATGGTATTGTTTTATTCTTAATAAGAAAGGAGATTAATAAAATATAAGTGAAGAATTATTTCTAATTTATGACCAACTTCTTCAACCAGGAATATAAAGGGCATGGCAACATAGAAAGTTCATTAGGTAGTTAGTAGATCACTGCTTCTTATCCAATAACACTTGAAGCACTCAAAAATTATTTAAAAAATAAAATATGAATTCAAAAATAAAGTTATTAGCAACATAGAATTAACAAATTTCTAATACTAAACCATTATAAGAATGAACATATAAGACCTAAAAATAACTAATAACACCTAAAAATAATATTTTATTACCTTATGCCTTATTATTCCTTTAACAAACATAATAAGAGCAAATAAACAATACCCAAAAAACTTTCTGAGTTAGAAAACAAAAAGGTTGAATTCCCCCCAAAAAGGAAAAGCTTATAGGGTTTATCAGTATCGATTACCTCTACGGAAGTGCGTGAAGGATCGAAGCCTTGAACATGAGTGGTCTTGTATTCCTTGTGGAGGTAAACCTGCTGGAATGCTGAAGAAACTCACCAAAATGGTGTCGGTGGAGATTTCAAAATTTGGCGGAGGTATCGAAGACTCGAAGCAAAAAACCTAATGAACGATTTCAAAAAGATGGTCCTAATAGCCGATTTGCTCTTTAAAAATGGGGAAAATATTTGAATATTTCACCAAAGGCAATAAGGGGGGAAATTTTGGGGGGAAATATTTTTTTGGGTTATTTTAGAGCACACTTGAAAAGTGTTGCTTTCAGACTATAAAATTAGCACGCTCCGAAAGCGTTTCCGTATGAATGAATAAGCGTTGTCAATTATTTTATGATTTGGCAACCCTTAAATTCCGTTGTCTAATCACTTAAAATCAACGCTTATTAAGCATGGCTTAAAAACCGTAGCCAAAAGATATCAACAAAGGCCACCCTTTAAAAGCGTTTCTACAGAGACCTTTGATAATACTTTTCAAGCGTTGCCTAAAATAAGTGTGGCCTTAGGCTAAATTTGTTGCAGGCGCTATATTTCTCATAAGGTTAATTGAGCAACTCTTGTCCTTACCTCCTCTGTTATAGCACAATTAACCTTTTAATTTTCCTAAATGGGTCTAAGCCTTTTTAATCTTTGGGTCTACCTTTGTCTACATATGAACCCACTAAACTAAATGTTGAACATGAATTTGCTAACAGTACAATGAAGATTTAGTCATCCTATTTGCGAAGTTTGAACGATATAATTATGTCACTATAATGATGATTAGCAGCCTAGTTGTTTTCATCATCAACATAAACTAGATCAAAATGATTGAAGTTTTATATACTTTTACATGGCTAGAGATTCAAAATTTGTGATTTTATTTATCATGATTTTCTAAATTGCTAAGTGATAGGGTCTTTTTTGTAACACACCATTCACTGTCTTTGACAAATTTTCTGGAGCATAGTAAAAAGCAAGTCAACTCATCTCACAAAAATAATATGGCATCTTCCACGTCATCCTCCCGCATGTTTACTACCTTTAAGAAAGAATTCAAGGGCCAATTGGATCCAATAAAAATCTCACACAACTTGGCTTTTCTTTTGATTTGTTCATTCACTTTTCTCTTCCTTTCTTCAAACCGAATATTTTATTTGATTCATGTTCCTCTATTTAAGTTCCTGTATGTGCTTTTGTTGTTTTATGACTTGAGGAATGATTGGTTTCGTTCCGAAAGAGTTCAGATTGAATACAGTTAGTTCTTTAATAGTGGTCTAAAGTGGCCAAGTTTGACTTGAGTCAACATTTTAAGTAAATGACATTAGAATCGGAATTTGATAGTTTCAATAGGTTCATATAATGATTTTGAACTTGGGCATATATTCGGATCAAATTTTGGATGATCCGGAAGCGTTTCGACACTTAATGTTGAAAGTTGGCGCCTTGATGGTTTTAGAGTTTCTTAAATTTGATTTGAAGTAGACTTTGGTGATATCTGATCACGCCCAACTATCCCTTATAAAAAGGACTAAGCAGACGTTGCAAATATAATCTGAGTATTTAGCCCAGAGTTGAATCCTTAGGGAATTAACCTATGAATTACCTTTGTTAGACTCACTAAATTCTTCGTAGTCAACTTCCCAAATATTCTGAATAACAATTGGTGATGTTTTAACTAACTATAACTACAGAACGTTAAGTAAACTAACAACTAACTATGATCAAGTTGTAAGCAAATAAGAGAAGGATCTAAGGTTATGATTTTCCCTATTTATGGAATCCCTTCCTGTTATGTTTCATATAGGTTTGCCTAATCGTCTCTATCAATCATGAGCACTCTTACTACCGTAAATCTCTCCCGAGTAATTACGACAATTTACTAGGCACACTCTTCCGAGTTACGCTAGCTAGCTTTTATTACAGCTCACTTTAGATCACACCCAAGGCTTCGTTATCCCTAATCCCGCCTTTAAACCATCGGTTATTGATCCCTCATATACTTTGAGAATGGTGTTGTTCAACAATTACATAAATATGCACTCTCTCCCGAGTAATACATACTAAATAGGTACAACTAATTGAGGATCCTATCAATTAACTACAACAAGAACGTAGTTGAAGAAATAAAGATTAAACCGGGCAAACTATATTAACATAACACGAAGTTCATCCTTCAATAGGTTCAATCAAACCCTAGACAAAGTACTTAGCTACTCATAGCAAAGCGAGATAAAATCGCTAAAGTATTCATAATGTGGAAATAAGATAACAAAGAGAAGATTGAAAAACTCTAATGGTTGATTGCTCTTCTCACACTTGTTCTTGCCTCCAATTCAGTCTAAAAACAAGCTTAACCCCTGCTTGGGTGAGTTTGTTGAGTTTATAAAGGGTTGGGATAAGTTTTCCCCGATTTACACTTTAGTCCCAAAAAATTTTGATGAGTACATAGTTGATCGCAGCCGCGGTGAATCACATCTATTCTGCCTCGCTCGTTTGGTCTATCGTTTTCCACGCCGCGGTTGACCACGTTCTCGGTGGCCTCTTGTTCAGTTTTTCTTGCTTATTTTCGTTTTGGTTCTTCTTGATTGGCCTTATATCCACAATATTGATTCCAAAACATTCCATAGTCTCTTCCTAGCTTGGATTAGTTCCTGCAAAGCAAAAGAACACCAATTAGAGTATTTTGTTACCATTTAGCCTTTAAAACAACAATAATGTATGGTACATTTGGAGTGTAAATAGCGCCTATATAGCCTACTATCAGCACCCCACACTTAAGTCATTGCTAGTCCTCTATCAACAAACCACACTCTATAAGCCTAATCGTCATTGGGCACTTCCCTACTCCATATACCAAGAATAGTTCACATGGACAGACTACTTCAGCGCAACCTCCTCACCTCGAGAGCGGACTCCTTTCTAGCCACACAACACCCCTAAACAGCTCTCCTACTCTTAGTCAGAGGTCCAGACTTACCTTCCCTTCATGAATCATGTGCCTACTCACTACAAAAGAGACTTATATTGTTTACAAACCACACACTGAGGAATTCGAATACATCATTTCACTCACCCTCAAAACAAATACTTATGCCATAAATAACACACCATAGGCTTACCCGTAGTGTAATACTCGACTAATCGAGCTCATTCGGTCTAGAATCAAATAGGGCTTTATTTGGTTGTAATGTTGACTGCGGGACGAGCAGGATACATCTGGGTATAGTGACTACACTTCCCTAAGCACTCCACTACATTGTGTATTGTTAAGCTCTTAACTTTGTCACACCTTCCTTCCACCATTACATTATTGTGTTAACCCCTTCTTTTTTTCTTCTTTTTTTCTTTAAGCACACTTTTTCTTTTAATAGCTTCCACCACTTTGAGGCTTCTCTTTTTTCTTTTTTTTTTCTGCTGGCCTCTCATATTATTTATCAACCAATGCACTTTTTTTCTTTTTGTCCCTTTAATTCCACTTAATAGCCTAACCTACCACCCCAAACTTATATTTTTCCATATCCGTTACACTTTGAGTGTTTCTAAGAGGTGATATGGTTCAACAAGATAGGCTATTTAAACTCGGATTAGGCATGTAATGTGGATGCCAAGAAAACGGGCTTACAGGCTCAGGGTTGACTAGGGTATACAAAATTAAGTGGGAACAAGCATACATAGAAGGGTTAGCAAAGAAACGCCTATATCACTTTCTAGACCAAACAAGGCTACCATTTTACTTTGCACACACACATGGCAAGTTCTAGGCATTGAATGTTAACACAGAATATAGAAAACAGGCTTACAAGCTCGGGTTAGGCATGTAATGTGGTTGCTAAGAAAACGGGCTTACAGGCTCAACAGGGTTGACTAGGGTATACACAATTAGGTGGGAACAAGCATACATAGAAGGGTTAGCAAAGAAACGCCTATATCACTTTCTAGACCAAACAAGGCTACCATTTTGCTTTGCACACACACAGGGCAAGTTTTAGGCATTGAATGTTAACATAAAATACAGAAAACCTCACTCACACACAGCACATAACTCAATCCAGTTAGGATCATCAGACGCTCTATTCTAAGTACTTGAACCATTCAGGAACACACAATTTAAGGCCTTCTTTGAGTCAACTAAAGAGCCTAAGTGTCACACTAAAGCAGTCATATTCAAGGTACCATAAAGTTAAGGGTCCCTATTTCCAATTTTGTTTCTCGCCCAAGACTTTCAAAACTAAAAAGAAAAATTAACTACACCTGATTCAACTAAAAACACTTGGAATAAAGAAAAATCAAGGGGAAGTTGATACACTACCTAATCAAACGAAGATCTTTTGTTTTTGTTTTTGTTTTTGTTTTTGTTTTTTTTTTGTTCGACTTATATCCCTCAATAGACCTGTCGAGAGGTGTCCGTCTTTGGGCCAAGTCAAAGTTAACTAACATAAACCAACAATACCATACAAAGTTATACAATTTTACAACAACAACAACCATCCCCCACCCCACACTTAAAGCTTTGGCATATCCCCATGTCAACGAATATAAAGCAGAGTAAGGTAAGGGGACTTCCCTAATGCTTAATCCTGATCAAATACAGTGCTAGGATTGAGGTGACATGCTAGTCCTAGTGCCCTGAGCTAGCCCATGATCTTTTTTTCTGACTTGGCATGTTAAGTAGTCAAATTGTCAACTCTGGTACCCAGGTCAGTGACCGAAGTGCGGAGGCCAGCCATTTCTTGCTCCAGGGCTATCATGCGGGTACTTTGGCGGGCCTGTGATGGGCCCACCTCATCATCTCTCGGGTGTGGTGGGGCGACAGCGTCCTCAACATCCTCATCAATATCAGCATCATCATCAACCACCACTACCAGCTCTCTCCCAATTATGATTTTTCTAGCCCGAAATGGGGATTTCAATAGCAATGTCCCATCTACTCTGGGATTTTCAAGAACTCGTGCAGCACGGCACAGCTTGGTAACCAGAGAGGGGAAGAAAACCCCTTTGAGTACTTCTGAGGAGAAAATGAACATCTCATAATGAAGGAGGTTGGCGACATCAAAATCATGGTGGGTCATAAAATAGTAGATAGCTATTGCTTATGGCCTATTGACATCAGTAGTGTTGCTGGAGGGCAGAAAACGGCTGTTGATAATTGTGAGCCAACACTTAGCCTCCCAATTAGGAGACTGGGAGTTCAGTGTGATCCGGTGTTTTATCCATATATACTTCATGTCAGGCATACATATTGTTTCAAGAATCTGTACCCACCAGACATTTGGGTGGCGATAAACAAGGTAATGATCTATATCCCCAGTGAATACTGGTAGCCGGTACACTCAGTGAATAGCCTCAAGGGACGCATTTACCCGGGTGTTTCGTATTGTGACCACCCAATTAACACGCTGGGCAGTTCACGTAAAACTCCCTTACCATCAGTACATTCACCTCATCTGGTTCATCAAAGAAGATGTCTAGCTGACACCTCCTCAACTCTGCAAAGATACTTGGGCATTCCACTTGCAAGGCTTGTCGGTCAATATGTACTTCAGGTAACAATTTCTTGGATACCTTGGCGTTATACCTGTCCTCGGTTGGTTTGGAGACAAACCGAGCACGGTCAAACTGTTCTGGACTAGCTTGACCCCGAGCTCTAGAAGAACTACTCGGTCCACTAGCGGAGGACCATGTGGTACGTTGCCTCCTGGATTGATGCATTATACCTGCCAAAAAAAGGCTCCCATTAGTTAGGGTTTGAGTTGTGTGAACCCGGTGTGGTTACTCAGACTTCACCACCACCATGGTCACATTAGCCATTACAACTCCATAGGGGCAATTTCACAAACACATTGTGAGCATGGCCTCTATTCTAACACGCCGAGCCCCATGGAAACATAAACTCATCCCTCCAAATTCAACCATTCTCACTTACCATTCCACCCCACTACCATTAATTTTTACACAACAAAATCACACTTTTCTCTACAACATTGTGCACATAACCCACTAAAAAGCCGAAAAGAAAGTCGGAAGAAAAAAATCTATTAGAAATACTACAACAATTAAAGTATTAAACTTGAAAAATACTAAAACAAAAATACAAGATAAGAGAGAGGGAAGCTTGGCATACCTGGTTCTAGTAGAGGGTGAGTGGGAGTTGCGGAAGAGAGAGTGGGAAGTGGGTGGGGGTGTGAAAGAGGTGAAGAAGAAGAAAGAGAGAGAGATGCTGGTTAGGATTGATAGCGTGAGAGGAGAGGGGGAAAATAAGGGTGGGGCGTGTGTGTTTTAGTTTTATTAATTGGGGGGTGGGGAATTAGAAAATAAAAGAAAGAAAATAAAAAAAAATTAAGTCTCACTTACCTGGATGACAATAAAGTTGCGACTCACCGCGGTCGACCGCGGTCCAACCGCGGCCGCGATGAGTGAAGGGGAGAGAAATATAATCATTGTGTTTCACCGCAGTCGCACTGAGGTCCCACCACGGTTGGGGTGGATCGAGCATTCCTGAGACAGAATCATCGTGTTTCACCGCGGTTGCATCGCGGTCCAACCGCGTTCACAGTGACGAACATTTTTTTAAGGAAGTTAGTTTTATATACATTTGGTACAACTTTAAACAACAAAAAATAAAAAAACAACAACATTCATGGGTTGCCTCCCATGCAGCGCCTGATTTAACATCACGACATGATGCAGATAAGCGCATTTAAGGCTCGCTCGACCTATGTGGTTCAGTCAGGTGGATCACTGACACTTCCTTGGGTTCATCCTTGCCCATATAGAGTTTCAATCTTTGCCCATTGACTCTAAATGTATGAGAGTCTTTCTCTAAAGCAATCTCTACGGCACCTGAGGGGAATACTTCGACCTCTCGAAATGGCCCAGACCATCTTGACTTGAGTTTACCCGGAAATAGCCTTAATCTTGAGTTATAAAGCAATTCCATGTTTCCGGGCTTAAAATTTCTCTCCACAATGTTCTTTTCATGCAACCTCTTCATTCTTTCCTTGTACAACCTTGTGCTCTCAAAAGCAAGATATCGGAACTCATCGAGCTCATGCAATTCCGTGACTCTAGTTGTTCCCGCAGCCTCAATGTCTAGATTCAGCTGTATCATTGACCACCAAGCTTTATATTCTAGATCCACTGGCAAGTGACAGGCCTTCCGGAACACCAACTTATATGGTGACATATCAATTGGAGTTTTAAAAGCAGTTCTTTAAGCTCAGAGTGCATCATCTAGCTTTTTCACCCAATTAGTTCTTGTGGCATTCACAGTCTTGGTCAGTACACTCTTTATCTCTCTATTAGACACTTCTACTTGTCCACTGATCTGAGGATGATATGGTGTTGCCACCTTGTGGTGCATATCATACTTTGCTAGCTACTTCTCAAAGGCTCGATTGCAAAAGTGAGTGCCCCCGTCACTGATAATAGCTCTCGGGGTCCCGAAATGGGTGAATACATTCTTCTTCAAGAACCCCACCACCACTCTTGCATCATTGGTGGGAAGTGCTGCAGCTTCCACCCATTTGGACACATAATCTACGGCAACAAGTATGTACTTATTGCCAAAGGAGCTGACGAAGGAGCCCATGAAGTCTATCCCCCAGACATCGAACACTTCAACCTCTTAAATTGGGTTCATGGGCATCTCATGGAGACGAGAAATGTTCCTGGTTCGCTGACATTCATTACAGCCCTTTACCCATTGATGTGCATCCTTAAACATTGTTGTCTAGTAGAAGTCGGCTTCATGCACTTTCGCTGCCGTCCTGGCTCCTCCAAAATGCCCGCCATATGCTGATACGTGACATGCTGGCAAAATAGAAGATTGTTCTATCTCGAGGACACACCTCCGGATCATATTGTCAACACAGATTCTAGACAGATAAGGTTCATCCCAGTAATACATGCGGCAGTCACGATAAAAAATTTTCTTTTGTACAAAAGAGAGGTCATAGGGAACTATACCGCTTGCCAGGTAATTTGCAAAGTCTGCATACCATAGCACTTCCTCAAGGATTGTAGCAAGTAGCTGCTCGTCTAGAAAGGTTTCTAGAATATCCTCATCCTCAACTGAGTTTTCATCTCCTTCAAGTCATGATAGATGATCAGCGACTTGGTTTTTCGTGCCCTTACGGTCACGAATCTCAAGGTCGAACTCTTGCAGTAACAGCACCCAACGAATCAGGTGTGATTTGGACTCCTTCTTCTCAATCAAGTACCTGAGAGTTGCACGATCAGTATATACAATTACCTTAGAGCCAATCAGGTATGATCTAAACTTGTCAAATTCAAACACCACAGCCAACATCTCCTTTTCAGTTACATTGTAGTTCAACTGGGTTCCACTCAACGTTCTACTGGCGTAGTAGATTGGGTGCATTAACTTGTCTTTCCGTTGTCCTAGCACTGCCTCCACTGCATAGTCACTGGCGTCACACATGAGTTCGAATAGTTGCTCCTAGTCGGGGGCAACAATGATGGGTGTTGTGACTAGCCTCTTTTTCAGCTCCTCGAATGCTACCCCGCAATCATCAGAAAACAAGAAAGGGTGATCTTTTTCTAACAACTTACAGGGAGGGTTGGAAATTTTGGAGAAGTCCTTTACAAATCCCCAGTAGAACTCGGCATGGAAGCTCCTGATTACCTTGATTGAAGTAGGGGGTGGCAACTTTGCTATCACATCAACTTTATCCCGATCCAACTCGATTCCCTTGCTTGATACTCAGTGTTCCAAGACTATGCCTTTTTATACCATAAACTGGCACTTCTCCCAATTAAGTACCAAGTTAGTCTCAATACATCTTTTCAACACTCGGGTCAGATTTATAAGGCACTCATCAAATGAGTTTTCCTCCACTAAGAAATCATCTATGAACACCTCCATTATGTATTCAACCATGTCAGTTAATATGGCCATCATGCACCTTTGGAATGTGGAGGGTGCATTGCATAGGCCAAAGAGAATCCTCCGAAAAGCATAAATGCCATATGGGCAAGTGAAGGAGGTCTTATCTCTGTCCTCTGGTGCAATGGAGATTCGATTACACCCTGAGTACCTATCCAGAAAATAGAAGTGGGACCTCCCTGCCAATCTGTCAAGCATCTGATCAATGAAAAGTGGAAATGGTCTTTCCGGGTGGCCAGATTTAATTTTTTGTAGTCCATGCAAATTCTCCATCCTGTGATGGTTCTTGTAGAGATCAGCTCATTGTTCTTATTTTTTACCACCGTCATGCCACCCTTCTTAGGAACATATTGCACCGGGCTAACCCAGTTGCTGTCAGAGTTTGGGAAAATGATTCTCGCATCCAACCACTCAATCACCTCTTTCTTTACCACTTCCTTCATGTTGGGGTTCAGCCTTCTTTGGTGCTGCCTGTAAGGTTTGTGTCCCTCTTCCAGCAGAATTTTATGCATATAATATGTCGGCTGATCCCCTTAATGTCTTCCATGGTCCACCCAATGATAGTTTTGCACTCTTTGAGTACCTACAAAAGTTGTTGTGCTTGTACATCTAACAAACTAGATAAGATGATAACAGGTAATGTGGAGTTAGGACCTAGGAACTCATACCTGAGATGGGCGGGCAGTGGATTCAACTCCAGCTTTGGAAGTTCTTCTATGGATGGCTTGGCCGGAGGAGTTTCTCTGTTTTCTAAGTGCAGGGGCTCGAATTCAAGTTTTCTATCCCAAAACCCTCTGCCTTCTAAGTCCAACACCCATTCTGCCAATTCTTACCCATTCACCTCATCTAAATTTACCAGACATGCAATAAGAGGGTCCTCAATAGTCAGCGTCTCATCATTTGCTTCTACGATTACATCCACGTCATCAATAAGAGAGCAGTTGGCGAATTCACTTGGTCGCCTCATAGATTTCTGCACATTGTTATCTCCTTATCGTTCAAGCTCATCTTGAGCTCCCCAGTTTCACAATCAATGAGAGCTCTCCCTGTGGCCAAGAACGGCCTTTCCAAAATTATGGGAATTTCTTCATCCACCTTGCAATCTAGAATCACAAAATCTGCAAGGAATACGAATTTCCCTACCTGAATCAACACATCATCCAAGATACCATAGGGTCACTTCACGGTTGTGTCAGCGAGCTGCAATAACATAGACGTGGGTCTAGCTCTTCCAATTCCCAACCTCTTATAGATCGCTGGGGGCATAAGATTTATGCTAGCCCCCAAATCACAAAGTGCCTTGGCAAAAGCAAAGTTACCAATGGTGCAGGGAATTGTGAAACTCCCAGGGTCAGACAACTTCTCAGCAACTGGTCTAGTCACTACAGCACTACAGGTCTGAGTTAGAGTCACCGTGGCCAAGTCTTGGAAATCAAACTTTTGGGACATCAAGTCCTTCATAATTTTTGCATAGCCAGGCATCTCCTTCAAATCATCAATCAATTGGATATTTACCTGGATTTGTTTCAGCATCTCCAAAAATTTCTTGTATTGTTCCTTTTTCTGGTACTTAGCCAGCCTCTATGGGAATTGTGCTAGAGGTCTCTTCTTCCCAATGATTTGAGTTGTCTCTTTGTCAGAAACCACCTCAACTACCGATTCATGAGTTGTCTCAACTTCTTTCTCAGCCTCAATCTTTGTGCTGGATTCTTCCTGGGCAGGTTGTACTGTTACCTCTGTCAGTTTCGTTAAATCATCCAGCTCAATAGGCACTAGTACAAGTGTCTTATCCTGTCTGCTTTCTCGAGCCCCCTCTTGCTCCAATTCTAAGTCTTTGCCATTTCTTAGACTCACTTCCATAAGCTGCTTCGGGCCCTAATCTTTTGGATTTACATGTGTATCTGCAGGAAATGTCCCATGAGAATGATTGTTCAAAGACATCGAAATCTGGCCCATCTGTACTTCAATATTCTGTATAGCTGACTCATGTGCATCTACCCTTTCACCCATTTTTGCATTGGACACAATAACCTGCTGCATCATTGCTTCGAGTCTAGCAAACCCATCTTCCTGTCTTCCACCATGCTGCTGCTGAGGAGGATGATAACTCTGCTGCTGATTTTGATTGTTATACCCTTGTGGCCTTTGGTAAGGCGCCATATTATTGTGAGGTCTCATACCTCCCATATTTCCATTGTTGAGCTGTGGCTGGACTGGCCTGTATGGATGATTTTGTTGGCTCTAATTCTGACCACCCTGTCTCTAGCCCCCATAGTTAGATACATAATTCATGTCTTCAGGTTAATGATGATGATCACTTTCTGCCATTCCATTGGTTATCAATTGGCTGACTAATTCAAGACGTGCATAAACCCCCATTGGTAGTATCAACAATGTGTACCTGCTGCTTCTGCCCTGACTCTTCCACCTTTTTGGTGAGTAGACTCATTTGTGTCATTAATGTGGCCATATTTTCAGCAAGAGTGTTGGATGGATCTAAGGGCACTGAGTGAACTACTGGAGTGATCGGTTGCATTTCTAGTTGTCCACCTCGAATTTGGTGCCATCTTTTCAAGCAGGACCTGGCTTTCTCTCCATGTTTTGCTCAAAAATGCTCCACCAGCTGAAGCATCAACATTAGCCTTCACACTATCTATCAGACCCATGTAAAATTTCTACCCCAACATCTAATCTAGAATACCATGGTGCGGAGATATAACCAACATTCCTTTGAATCGTTCCCATGTTTCTTGCAATGTTTCCATTGATTTCTGTTTGAAGCTCAAAATTTCATCAGTTTACTGAGCAGTCTTGTTGGGTGGATGAAACTTATTTGCAAATTTCTTGACTAACTCCTCCTAAGTTATGATGAAGTTAATGGGGAGTGAGTTTAGCCAAGTCTAGGCAGCTCCTGTCACTGAATATGGAAACAACAATAGCTTTATTGCTTCCTGAGTTACGTTGGGTTGCCTTTGAGTTTTGCAAATGGACAAGAAATTCTTCAAGTGCTGTTGAGGATCCTCAATGTATGACCCCAAAAATAGTCCCTTATTTTGCAACAAGCACAGCATGTTGTTCGTGATTTGAAAATATCCAGCCTGTATCTACGGGACTAAAATCGTTGTGGCCAAATTATCTGTTGTGGATTGTGCCCAGTCATATAAAGCAGCTTCTGGCACAAGAGGTGCCACCACTGGCGCTACTGGCGCAGTTGGGCCTACCACGTTATTCCCCATGTCTGGTTTGAATTGTTCAGTTGTTTGTTGTTGTTTGTTTTTCCGATTGGCCCGATTCAAGGCCTTGAAAACTTTCTCATGATCTAATAATGCTTTAAATACTTCACCAGATCTCGATGAGTTTCTAGGCATGCACAACCGGATTCAAGGCCTTGAAAACTTTCTCATGATCTAATAATGCTTTAAATACTTCACCAGATCTCGATGAGTTTCTAGGCATGCACCTGTACAACCAAGTCAACAAACGTTAAAATTTTAATATATAGATTAGAAATAAAGAAAACTGACTACACTAAGAATTTTTATATTTCTTTCAATTGTAATTGATAACACCGTTAATTCCCCCGCAATGGCGCCAAAATTTGATCACGCCCAACTATGCCTTATAAAAAGGACTAAGCGGGCATTACAAATATAATGTGAGTATTTAGCCCAAAGTCGAATCCTTAAGGAATTAACCTATCAATTACCTTTGTTAGACTCACTAAATTCTTCGTAGTCAACTTCCCAAATATTCTGAATAACAATTGGTGATGTTTTAGCTAACTATAACTGAAGAACGTTAAGTAAACTAACAGCTAACTATGATCAAGTTGTAAGCAAATAAGAGAAGGATCTAAGGTTATGATTTTCCCTATTGATGGAATCCCTTCCTGTTATGTTTCATATAGGTTTGCCTAATCATCTCTATCAATCATGAGCACTCTTACTACCGTAAATTTCTCCCGAGTAATTTTGATAATTTACTAGACGCACTCTCCCGAGTTACGCTGCTGGCTTTTATTACAGCTCACTTTAGATCACAACCAAGGCTTCGTTATCCCTAATCCCGCCTTTAAACCCTCGGTTATTGATCCCTCATATACTTTAGGAGTGGTGTTGTTCAACAATTACCTAAATATGCACTCTCTCCCGAGTAATACATACTAAGTAGGCATAGCTAATTGAGGATCCTATCAATTAACTACAACAAGAACGTAGTTGAACAAATACAGATTAAATCGGGCAAACTATATTAACATAACACGAAGTCCATCAAAACCTAGACAAAGTATTTAGCTACTCATAGCAAATCAAGATAAAATCACTAAAGTATTCATAATGTGCAAGTAAGATAACAAAGAGAAGATTGAAAAACTCTAATGGTTGATTGCACTTCTCACACATTCTCTTGCCTCTATTTTAGTCTAAAAACAATCTTAACCACTGCTTGGGCATGTTTGTTGAGTTTATAAAGGGTTGGGATAAGTTTCCCCGAATTTACACTTTACTCTCAAAATTTCTCGGTGAGTACACAGTCGACCGCGACCGCGACCGCGGTGAATCACATCTATTCTGCCTCGCTCGTTTGGCCCACCGCATTCCATGCTGCGGTCGACCGCGATTGCGGTGGCCTCTTGTTCAGTTTTTGTTTGCCTTTTTCTTGCTTATTTTCGTTTGGGTTCTTCTTGATTGGCCTTATATCCGCAATATTGATTCCAAAATACTCCATAGTCTCTTCCTAGCTTGGATTAGTTTCAGCAAAGCAAAAGAAGATCAACTAGAGTATTTTGTTATCATTTAGCCTTTAAAACAACAATAAAGTATGTTACATTTAAAGTGTAAATAGCTTTTATATAGCCTACTATCAATATCGATGCCCTTTTAGGATTTTGAGCCTGTTAATATGTTTGTATGGTGATGTTTGACTTGTGCTTAATTTGGCATCATTCCGAGTTGTCAAAGTATGATTCCTCGCATTAGGAGCTAGTTAAAGAAGTTTGAAGTTCATAAGTTGATTAATTTGGTTTTAGGGTGCGATTCTTGATTTTGATATTATTTTATGTGTTCTAATGCTTCGAACCGATTCATATTATGTTTATGAACTTGTTGGTGCATTTGGGCGGGGTCTCGGGTGGCTTAGGTATGTTTCAGACCGCCTAGAATTAAGTGGAAAATTGCAGAAATTTTATTGTCAGTTTCCTTCTTCACGAATCTAGAGGAAGCCTCGTGGTCGTGATGAATGAATTGGGATGGGGAACTTTTGCTCTATGTGTTCACGAAATAGGAGTCACGATTGTTAAGCTTTGGGGCCACTGGCCTTCGCATTCATTGTCGATAAGTCGAGCATAGTGGAAGGCCAGATGAGGGAGGAGCCAAACTTTGGCCTTCACATTCGCGAAGGGTAAGCCACCTTGTTCGTCGCGATTGCAAAAGTGTAATGACCCGGTCGGTCGTTTTGAGTATTTTATCCCTAATCCCCTATTTATTGCCTCCTCTATGTTAAATTGTGATTATGTGACTTGCCAGGGTTCTTGGTTTTGGGTTCGGGAAAGTTTCAAAGTGAGATGGGACACATAGTCCCTAAGTTGAAGGTATAAGTTGAAAGAGTTGATCGTAGTTTGACTTTTGTGTAGAAGACCCTTAAATGGAGTTGTGATGGTTCTAATAGATCCGTTTGGTGAATTTAGACTTAGTAATATGTCTAGATATTGATTTGGAGAGCCGTAGGTTGTTTCGTCATGAATTCGCAAAAGTTAGAAAGTTGAAGGTTTGGAAACTTGTGAAGTTTGACCGGGAGTTGACTTTATTGATATCGGGGTCGGTTTCTAATTCCAGAAGTTGGAATAGGTCTATCATGTCATTTATTACTTGTGTGCAATATTTGAAGTCAATCGGAGTTGTTTTGGTATGAATCGGCATTAATTTTAAAATTTGGAAGTTCATAAGTTCCTTAGGCTTAAATCGATGCGCGATTTGTGGTTCTAGTGATGTTTGATGTGATATGATGCATCGAGCATATTTGTATAATGTTTTAGGACTTGTTTGAAGGTTTGGTTGAGGTCCCTGGGGCCTCGGGTGTGATTCGTACCAAGTTCAGCGCATTTCGAAACCTTGAAGACTGCTGAATCTGCTACTACTAGTTTCCTTATATGCGATCGCGAGTGGGTTAATGCGATCGCGTAGAGTAGTTTGGCACTGAGAGAAACTTTCTCTATGTAATCATGAGAAGAGGTCTGTGATCGCGGAAGGTTTCCTTTCAGTGCATCGTGAATGCATGAAGGAGGTCGCATCCTCGTAGAAGGAAGATGAGGCTACAGGTCCACGCGTTTTTGTTCATTGCGATCGCGTGTAGTGGGTCTCTATCATGTAGCTTCAGGATGTAGTGTGTTGCTTTCACGAGTGAACTTTCACGTTTGCGTAGTAGTAATTTAGCAGCCTGTGCATTTGTGCTTCGCGATCACGAAGCAATTTTCACGATCGCAAAGAAGAAGAATACCTGGGCAGAATTTAAGTTTCAAAATCAAGGGTTCATCTCATTTTTCATATTTTGGACCTAGAGAGCTCAGTGTGAGGCGATATTTCGAGGGTTCTTCAAGGAGATTGTTGGGGTAAGTGATTCTAACCCGTATTGGACTATATTTCATGAATCTATTACTATTTTCATCATCTAATTAGGGATTTGAGTTGAAATTTGGGGGAAATGGTAGAAACTTCCTAGACTAAATTTTTAGTTTTGAAAGGCGATTTGAGGTCGGATTTGAGTAACTCTTGTATGGTTGGACTCGTTATCGAATGGGTATTCCAATTTTATAATTTTGGCCGGGCTCCGAGATGCGGGCATGGGTTAACTTTTTGAATTGACTTTTTATTTCTTTGCAAAGATCGTAACGTTATTATTCAAATTAGCTTCATATAGTTTATATTTATGGTATGAAGTTATTTTAGCTAGATTCAAGCCGTTCGGAGTTGGATAATCGAAGGAAAGGCTTACTAGTGGATTGAGTTAGTGTGATTTGATGTAAGTGTCTTGCCTAAATTTGTGTGGGGGAATTACCCCTTGGGATTGGTATTTTTTGTGATAATTGTGATGTGTGGAAGTCGTGTACGCAAGGCAAAGAGTGTGTACACAGTCTAAATGTGGAAATTACCAGTTTTAGCTATGTAAATTCCTTTCATGCCTTAATTGAGTTAACCTATCTTGTTATATTCGTCATCATTAGTCTACTTACACATGTTCTACTTGTCTTATATATTACTTGCTAATTGCTCTACATGTTTAGTTGAAGTTTTTGTTTTCTTTATTCCGTATTCATTATTTAACTGTTGAACTCTTTACTTGAAGTTGTCATTCGTGGAATATCTTGTTGTTGAAATTGTATTGAGTTACAAAGACCGTGATTCCTATTGAGGCAAAGTGTGAGGTTGTGCCATGTCATTCTGTTGAGTTATTCACTTTCGATTATTATTGTTGAGACTTTGTGTATATTGTGGTTGAGCTGTGGGCTCCTTATTATGAAAATACTGTTATTGTTGATTTCTTTTGGCAAGTTGTGTTATTGGGCAGTTGAGGTGCAATTTGTTGCACGTTGTGATATTGAAACGCATGTAGTGGTATAAGGTTTTGGGGTTGAAAAACGCATGCAGTGGTATAAGGTTTTGAGGTTGAAATGCATGCGGTGAGATATGGTGGGTTTGATACGCGTGGCTAGTAGGAGAACTATTAGAAGTCATGTGGTGTGATAAGGTGGGCTGAAATGGGGGATGCTAACTCGGAAAAATGACTTTCAAAAAATGAAATTGAAGGCTCCCGCGGTGATATAAGGAAAGATTGTGAGTTATTCTTGTGATTTGGGACTACGAGGTGATACCTCAGCAGTGACCCTTGTTGATCTTTTCTCTATTTGTTGTACTTGTCTTTGGTTGTTTTGTTTTCTTACCATGTCAATCCTTGTTTTCTTGTGATGTATTATTTTTCTCGACTCTGTGTAGTTAAATTTTGGTATACTCCTTACTTGTTTCATTTCCATTGTCATTATCGTTACATTGTTAAATCATTCGTCCTATTTTTTATTATTTTCAGTAGGACCGTGACCTGACCTCGTCATTACTTTACCGAGGTTAGGCTTGGCACTTATTGGGTACTGTTGTGGTGTACTCATGCTACGCTTCTGCACATCTTTTTATGCAGATCCAGGTACCTCCTATTAGTCCCGACACTGAGCTGGGTTCGCATTTGGAGACTTCAAGATACACCTGCCCGCGTCTGTAGGCCTTGGAGTCACCTTCTATCCATTTCCATATTTTTCCTTCTTTACTAGATATAGTTGTATAGGGATGACTTGATACTGTTATAGAGCTTGTGACTTATATTTCGCCGGATTTTAGGCAATTGCATATGCACTATGTTTTGGAGATTTTTCTTATATTAGTTGTTGAGTTTTGAGGCTTTAAATTATTATTTTCAATTATTTCCGCATGTCTGTTAGGCTTAACTAGTCTTAGAGATTAGATGTCGTCACGATATCCTATGGAGGAAAATTGAGGTCGTGATAGAAAGAGACTTCCTTAAGCATTGGCTGGTTTGCATTTGCGATCGCAAGGCCCTTATCGCAACCGCGAAGAAGGGATGTATGTGCAGTGACGTGTTTTCAAAACATGACTTAGGCTATTTTCTTCATTTATCACATCTCTTGGCCGATTTTGGAGCTCATGGAGAGGGATTTTTTACTTAGCACTTTGAGGTAAGTAATTTCTACATAGAAATTAATTTATGGATAGATTTAACATAGAAATTGTGCAATTTTGGGACTTTGTCAGAAAACCTAGGGTTGGTAAAAATGGAATTTGGCCATGAAATTGATGTTAGAATTGGGTAAAAATTATATATCTTAGTTCATATGGTCTTAAATAACTTTTATCTATGAAAAGTTTTGGAATCCGGGCACGTGGGTCAAGGGGCAACTTTTAGGAATTTTTCAAATTGGATTAGGTAATTACTCTAATAGTTAAATTATGAATTTTTGAGCATATATTGGTTAGTTTGTATGACCTTTGGCTAGTTTCGGATTGCTCGGCACAGATTTGAGGCAATTAGTTCCAGTTGAAGAGCTGAGTTGTGAATTTGGAAGCGAGGTAAGTCTCTTGTCTAACCTTGTAACAAAAAATTAACCTCGTAGGTGTTTAAATTATTATTTGTTAATAAATATGGGTGCTACGTAGGCACGAAGTGACGAGAGTCCGTATGTAGCTAAAATCATATTTATGTTTGGTAGATTTAGGTCTTTATAATGCAATACTTATATTATTTAACCCAACTTGTTAGTTTAATAACTTGAAATTATAATTGAAATTTGATGATTGATTATGCTAGACCGAGTTTCGTTACTTTGAGTTTCGACGAAATATTCGATTGTTCATAGAAAATTATGCTCTTTTATGTATGTGTATGCGTGTGTGTGTATATATATATATATAAATTGGTCTGTACGACCTCGGTAGTGTATGTAAATGATTATTGTAGATCGGGTCATACGGCATCGGCATAACTCGTGCGTAATATCGCTAGGAGCCCGATTATATTTGATATTTCCTTCATGACCGAAGAATTGATGATTACTTGATGGCTCTTATGTGTTGAAATTGGCATGTGATAATTGGAGATTGTAAATTGATATTTAGTTAAAGAATCACTTATTTATTATTTCTTATTCCATTGTTATTGTTGTATTTGATAGGAAGAAAATATCATGCATACCTAACTATTACTTTTAATTTAAATACTAATATTTATGTTTTATTTGTAGAAAATACCATAAATAAGTAAGAGAAAGCAAATAAATCAAGAAGAAAAGAAAAATAAAAATAAAGAGAAGAAATCAAATAACCTTACAACGTGGTTTCAAAAATGCTTTGCAAGACCGTGAGCACCAATTGCAAAGAAAAGAAACCAATGTTATGCAAATCAGAAGAAAACATGATGTAAAATCATGTAACTAAAGTTTTCAAGTGCATCTATAAATATGGGAACTTGGAGATGTTTGAAGTAAGGGTGTTCATCAGGTGGTCGGTACGGTATAGTATTTAGATATTTCAGTTCGATATTCGGTTTCTTAAAATGCTATATCAATATCGTACCTAATTCAATTCGGTATGGTTCGGTTTTCTTTTTTCGGTTTTGGTTTATTCGATTCGGTAACTTCGATTTATTCGATTTGAATACTAATAAGTGCATAGAGTCATAGACTATAATATTCTTAATTAAAGTACTCAGAAGTGCAAAACAGAAAACATTGTTGACAAAAGTTATCTCCAACATCAGCAAATATCAACCCAGAGAGAGAAAACTGCACATAAAGGAATAAATTCGATCATTAGAAATATTTTCTTACTTGCTTAGAGTTAATTGATGAACTTAGAGAATAAAGAAAAATAAATTTCAATTTTTTATATTTATGTTATAATTAATAATATGTGTTTTGTGTAGTATAATATATATTTCGATATAGTATCGTTAATTCATTAAAAAATACCAAATACCATACTTAATACCATATTTTTTTAAAACTTAAACCAAATACCATACCGAATACTAAAATATCGAATACTAAATATCAAAACTTTTGGTTTCGGTACGGTAATTCTATATTTACCAAATTATATACAGCCCTAGTTTAAAGAACCTGACGGGGGAACAAATGCTTTCTGATACATTGCTTTCTAATTTTAGAAGTTTTCTATGCCAATTTCTTCAGCTATCTAGGGTATGAAATTACTCTAGTTCCTATTTTAATTAAATAGGAAAATTATTCTTTTGAATATTTCTTTCTATTTTTCTATTTAATAGGCAAGAATATTTTCGTTGTCAGTACTAATTCCATTATGGAGTAACTTTTCTTGTGTTGGGAGAATGGCAGATCTTAATATTTCTATATAATAGTAGATATTATTCCTTAATTTCACGTGCTTGAGATGAAGCTTTTTATTTAAATTTTATCTGCTTTATAGTTAGGTGTTTATAATTTGTTAACATCTATATATTTCATACTACATACTAACTTTTTACTAATTCTTTAACTGAGAAAGGCGAAAGAAGTAATATAGTTAATTTTGGTATTAATAGATGTTAACTTTTATCAAATGACATCTTGCTCTTATATGTTAAAATTGAGTCTACACTTAATTGTAATGGAAAGAGGCGAATATTAAAGTAATCAGTTATAAGAAGTAGGATAACCGAAAGAGGCTTACAAAAAAAGAGCATGTTTCAGTTTAAGCATATATTTTTGGCTCTTTAATATTACTCTTTCGACGATTAATTTGTATAACCGAGAGGAGTACGATTAATTGTTCAACTTAAGTAATAATATATAAATATAATCGTGAGAGACATTTTGAAGACCCGATAGGTCAATTTCAGGTTTAGCCTTCATTTTTGTGTTTTGAGACCTCCGTTTAGCCTTCCTCGATTTGTTGTGCGTACTCCGTGTCTTTTTCCAAAAAATATTTATGTGAGAAATTGATAAAAATGTGAAATTTTACCTTAAAACTCATTTGAGTTGACTACAGTCAATATTTTGTGAAAATAGACTCGGATCAAGGTTTTGACAATCCCCATGGGTCCGCATCGTAATTTGGAACTTGGGCGTATGCCCTGAATGGAATTCGAAAGCCCCTCGCTTGATCTAATGCAATTTGTTGGAAACTAGTAATTTAAGATTTAAAAAATTTTATTTGAGCGTAAGTTGACTTTGCTGCTACCTGGTTCGAATTTTGGTTTCGAAAGTTTGTATAGATTCATTTCAGTATTTATGACTTGTCTGCAAAATTTGGTGCAAAACAGAGTTGATTTGACGTGATTCGGACGTCCGGTTGTAAATTTGCATGTCCTAAGTTTCTCTGATAATTTCATTCGCTTTGGTGTTCGATTCATAGCTCTAGGTCTTATTTGGTATTTTGATCACATGAGCGAGTTCATATGATGCTTTCGGATTTTTGTGCATGATTGGTTAGAGCCTCGAGGACTCGGGTGAGTTTCAGACGCGTTTTGGAGAGTTCATGGAAGATCAGATTTTTGCTGGTGCTCAGATCTCGTATTTGTGAGAAATTAGTCGCATTTGCGAGCTTCATGCTCGCATTTGCAAAGAGCACAGTGTCCTGAAGAGTTCGCATTTGCGATGATGGCTGGCATGGGTATTGGTCGCAATTGCGATCACTGAGTCGCTTTTGCGAAGGGTCCAAATTCGCATTTGCGAACAAATCATTCCATTTGCGGTGACAGGAGAGGTGTAGGATCGCCTCCCCCCCCCACTTGTGATGGATTCTTTGCATTTGCGGGGTTCGCATTAGCGAATCCCAGGTCGAAATTGCGACATCTGCTCCTGGACAAAAAGTTGAGAATGCGGGATTTAGCTTATTTTTCACAAACTCTCAACCTTAAACACCCTAGAGGAAATTTTTCCAAGAGATTTTCTTCCTAAATACATTGGTAAGTGACTTTAATTTATTTTTGTTCAATTACCCATTACTTTCCAAGTGTTTTGAACGTTAAATCTAGGATTTTAATGGTAGAAATTAGGTATTTGGGTAGAATTACGAAATTTTATAAATTTGGAATTTTTATATTTGGAATTTAGATCTCGAATTGAGGTCGAATTTCGAAATAAATTACATAACCGGGTTCGGAGGTGAATGGATAATCAAATTTTGGTCCGAATCTCGGGTTTTGACCAAGCGGACCCAAAGTTAACTTTTGTTGACTTTTTGGGAAAAGTATAAGGACCTTAACTAAAAGTATTTTAATTGATTTCCTAGCATAATTTTTGATATTAAGTCGATTTTGGTTAGATTCAGTTGGTTCAGAGGCGAGTTTTAGAGGAAAGGCCCCGGTTGAGCTTTGATTTGCTTACTGAGTGAGGTACGTGTTGGGTCTAACCTTGATTTATGGGAATTAGGAACCCTTGATCTATGCGTTATGTGACTTACATCTATAGCGGCGTATATGCAATGTGACGATTGTATATACGCCGTCAAAATAATTGTTTCCATGTTTTCCCATATTTTGTTAATTATTGTATTCCATATCTTAACTGTTACATGCTTTAATCGCTTCCTATGCCTTCACTTGCTACTTATCACTTATTACTCTCGTATCTAAATGCCCGCTTCTTCCATGCTTCCATGATTAACTGCTATTTGCCTTAATTGTTCACTTTAAATGTCATACATTTGGCTGATCTTGTTGCTTTGTATTAATTATAACATTCCTTGATTTGTTACGAGGTTCCTTTATGGCTTTGCTTACATAATTATTTAATCGTAGAAATTCTTGCGAATTGAGTTATTGAATTAATTACATTTATTGGTTTTTTATGGATCGGGTTGCACGCTGCAACGAGTGGAATAAGGGAGGATTGATATTTATATGGTGGGATCGGATTGCACACCGCAACGAATTTTATATGTGATTTTGATATGCTGAAATAAGAGAGGATTATGATATTGATTCTGATTATATGGTGGGATCGGCAACGGATTTTACTTTTTGTTCTCAAGACTTAGTCACTTAGTGACTTACTCTTTCTGACTTACCCCACCTTAGAATTAGAAATCAAAAAATAGATTTAGGGTTCCTCTAGTCCTCTCACCTCTATGACACAGAGCACTTGACAAATTCCAAAGCAAAAGGCCATGTACTTTCATTTTGATCTATTAACCACCGTTACAGCTGCCGCCACAACCGTTTTCTTGATTTGCACTATCAAATTACAGTGGTTCCGCCCTGAAAATCACTTACACCCGTCGTTCCCCGTCGATGATGACGGTTGCAACGGAGGCAGATGCTATGCGATGTGCCTCAACGACATGATCGGTGGCGATAGTTGCCGGAAACTGCCGAAATGCGGCCATATTTTTCACGTTGAGTGTGTGGACGCTTGGCTACAGTGCAATTGGACATGGCCACTTTACAGAAGGCAAGTTACTGATCAGCTTCCTAAGCAGCAAGGAGAAAACACCATTTTAATCTGTTAATAACCGAAAAACTAAACCTGAATAATCGAACCGAACTTTGAAAAAACCTCACCGAACCGTAAATACTTTAGTTTGATTTATTTATTAATATTACAAAATCGAAAACCAATAAACCGAACCATACTTTTATAATAACCGACCGATGCCCACCCCTATAAATGGAGAACGAAGAGCTTAACAATAACAACCAACTTCTGCAATATCAGGTAAAAGAACATTTTGATGAGGTGGCACCACGGTGTGAAAGAATACTCAGAGATTATGGAAGGCCAGATCATTTTAAAGGGGAATCAAGTGTAAGGAGACCACCAATTGCAACAAATAACGTTGAAATCCGTGCAAGCTTGATTCAAACCATTCAACGGTCTTGTCTGTTTACTGGTAATTCAAGTGGAGATCCTCAAATCCATCTAATTGATTTCTTGAATTAGTTGAAACTCATAGGTACAATGGAATCATAACAGACGCTATCAAGTTGCGGGTTTTTCCTTTTTTATTAAAAGGTGAAGCCAAAATATGGTTGCGAAGCTTACCAAGAGGCTCTATTACTAAATGAGACCAAATGAAGCAAAAATTCCTTAATAAATATTTTTACGTGCAAAGACATTTAAAATGAAGCAAGAAATATAGTACTAATCTTATATATAGTAAACTATGATATTAGCAATACCATGGTTTTTAATACACGAATAAGCATGTATAAAGATAGAACTAACTTCACTGAACCAAATAATGGATAAGAAATGATTCCAGCATAATTAATCCTAGCATTAGTAATACATTACCTTATTCAATATCATTCCTATGCACCCTACCAAACGACCTCTTATGGTTATTGCTTTTATAGTGTCCATAAAAATGATCTTTCCTACTCCTAGTTTCTATGTTGAATTCTTAAGTTGGACGCTGATTCTGTGCCGTCAAATGTCAGCATGAGTGCAGGAAAACTTTGGCTGATAGCAAACCTCGCATTAGAGGTAGGTTTTCAAGGAATGGCGAAATTGAGAGGACTCCTCAGACTGAACATAATATGTTGTTAGGGCAAGAAGAGTATGAGGATGCTGATGACGAAAATTGGATTAACTTTCTTCATGCCTTGTCAGAAAACGTTATGCCATAATCCAACTGAATTTAGGAAAAGAGAAGCTCAACTGATTCATTTCTTCGGCCATAGGAGTGACTGCTATATATCAGACCTATCATAACGGTATAAAAATATCTCGTATTTATGCAGAGTCCAGAAAAAAATCATATCCCAAAAAATGATGTAGACAGTCAATTCTAGTGAAAACATTATTAGTGGCGGCTTCCAAGGGTGAAATATTCAGCCATGGTGCTTATTGCCTAATTAAATTTAACTGTCACTTTCCGCGCAGACTTTGTGGAAATCTCGTAATGGACATTCGAAAAGGCAATTATTATTTCTCATATGGGACTTAGTAATGATTCAGGGTCATGAAATGAAGGTCGGTTGAGTTACTATTCTGTATTTCTAAGCAGCTTTTGGAAAGCTCGTAATTGACAACGAACATAGGATGGATGATATAGTACCAATAATTCCATATTATTGCACATTAGGTCTGTGTGGAAATCAAACTAGCTAGTTCACTTATTGAAACCTGGAACTAGTATAACATCAAAATAAATCGTCTGCTTTTTGTAGTAGTTCAGAAAAAAATAGTATATTAAGAGTAATAATTTGAGTGTCAAGCTATTTGGAACGGTTCAAAGAAAATTACGGTAGAAGCAGCAGTTAATAAACTCTTAAAAAAGTTACTAATCGTTCGGATGATATGTACTCCCTCCGTTCCAATTTATGTGAACATATTTAACTGGGCACGGAATTTAAGAAAAAATGAAGACTTTTGGAATTTGTGGTCCTAAGCAAGTCCAACTGGGGCCAGCGTATTTGTGTGGTTATAAAAGCTTCTCATCAAGGGTAGAGTTGTAACTTTAAGCTAAATTAATTCCAAATTTAGAAAGGGTTCATTCTTTTTGGAACGGACTAAAAAGGAAATAGGTTCACATAAACTGAAACACAGGGAATAGTAATTAAGAGTTTTATTTCTTTCTTCTTATCATCAGTAGATCTAATCGACATGCATACTAATTCCCCTCCTTGTAGACTGTTATGAACTTAACAAGAAAACAGAAGCAATTGTATTGATTCAATAGAAGACCAGTACAATTTCTTAATAAAAATTGCAGCTAGAGAACACATATAAAGATAAAACATAAGAAAGAAACACAGAGGGAGGAACAGAGCCACAGACCAAGAGAGAGAGGGAATATTCTTAATAACTTTCTGCCTAAACTTTCCACTACTCACACTATTGTATTTAATACTAGTTAATGCTTCCCATTTCCACGTTGTCTTGCACTCCAAGTCCTTAGCCAGCATCCAACACGTAGTCAGCTAACTTTTGGTTTAGTTTCTTCACCTTTAGGCTCCTTCTTGGCAGATCATTAGGCCCAGTTCACATGTCCTCTAACGGCCCATTCTCCCCATTAAGCCTCATTGGCTATTACATAGACTCAAGGCAAAATAAGGCAGAAAGTGTTTTATTGTAGGCGAGCTCCACGCAAATATATCATTTAATTCAGCAAATTGTAGGATTTGTAATTATAATTTGCCAACATAAGAGGACATTTTACGCATATATTAAGATCAATTTCCGAAGAAATAACATATTCAGCAATCACAGCTATATGTTCCTTCAAGACTGATTGACCAAAAAGTGTTAAGCTTGTTGTTAAACTAATTAACAAGAATATAGAGGATAGGAAAACAAGATCTATTTAAGCTCGTGAACTTTCCAGATTTACAGAAGATATCAAATATAAATAATATGCTTACATTTATCATGTATTATCTCGTGATATAGGAACAAAAGAGGAATAAGGGGAATGTCATTGACAGTTGCAATATCTATCTTTATTTATTCGAGTCCACCTGGGAGGAGTTGGAGAAAAAGGATGAGGAGCGCTGATTCATGCCAAAGACGAGGAGCTCGAGGTGGGCAAAGGGGTTGCCGCGGAGTGTGGGGATCTTCAGGCGAAGGTGTTGTCCATGCGAGCTGTGAATACCTAATTTTTGCTCGCTTCTAATTCTCCTACAAATACTAATATTTGGATGAGTTTTAGTTATTTGTGCATCTTTACTAAAAATAACCAAAAAATATTTTAGCTTGCATCTTTAAATTATATATACCAAAAAAAGATTTTATTTCTACTTGTACATTTTTTAGGACTAAATAAAACTATAATTTCATTAGAGGGAAAAGGGATTGCGCTAGTATATTTTAATTAAAATTGAGTCAAAATTGGCCCAAAATTTGGGCCCAATTCAGCCATACCCGGTCCATTAGGTGGTTAGCCAAGAAAGAGCTCAAAACGACGTAGTTTTGTCTTGAAACTATTGCATTTTGGTTAAGTAACAAAGACTTAATCTCACCCATCCATTCCCTCATGATCCAATGGTCATTATTTATCCCCCACCCCTGGTATATAAAGCCTAAAATTTCCAAAAATTTGCCCTATTTTCCCCCTTAATTCTTCTCTTCTTCCTCTCTCTTCTCTCTCCTAGGCCCTCTCCCCGCGCCGCCAAGCGCCGCCTACCGGAATTCGCCACCGGTGGCGGCCAACCTCCAATCCAACCCAAAATTTCACCACTTCTTCCGCTCAACCTCCTTTACATGAATCCGAACCCCAAAATCTCAAAACCCTCTTAATCTCCGTAAATCTAAGCTTAACCGAAACCCTAACCGCTGCCCACCACCCTAAACTCCGAAAATTTTACACCACCGGCCTCCTCTCACCCTCCTCTTCTCCATTCCTCACCTCAAAACCTTCCAAACCCCTTCAAAATCCGACAAGTTTCGGCCGGCCACCATCGACCACCCTACTGCTGCCGCTTCTACCGCCGCCCAGCTTCCGTCTAGCAAAATACGACCTCTTAGTCTCTTTTTCTCTTTGACACAGTGCTGGACTCAACTTGGTTCGCCATAGTTCGTATTTTTTTATCATTAGTCATCGAGAAAAAGAGGTGTGGAGGTTGATTCGCCGTCTAGTTGTGTTGTACTACTGATTTGGATCCCGAGCGTTTAGGTAAAATGCTAATCCCTTGTTCATCAATTTTAGTTTCTTCTTTATTGACTGATTTTTAGATTTTTAGTTTAGTTTAAGTTTTTTTTTTCTTTTCTAAATTGTGTTGGTCATTGTCACGACCCAAAAATCCCTCTGAAGGAGTCGTGATGGCACCTAGTCTTCAAACTAGGTAAGCCTAACAAAAACCGAAATAAAATTGATACTTATTAACTTCAGCTGAAATTTCTCTAAACGATTTACAAATTCCCAAAACCGGTAGTACAAGTCACAAGCCTTTCTAAGAGTAGTTATACAATATAATTACATCACTGTTCCGAAACAACTGGAACAAATGGAAATAAGTACAATTGAAGGTGACTCTGAGGACTGCGAACGCTATAGCAGGTTTACCTTGAGTCTCCACCACAA
>MU782974.1:0-15705 GCA_026770625.1 Nicotiana glauca | reverse complement strand
AAATTCATAATTAATAACAAGATAAATCTTATTAATAAAATTATTGATTCGGGTCATACCTTCAGCAAGGAGGTCATGCACAATGACTTATAATTCTTGGACTTGAGTTATGACCGACCTAGTTTCAATCATCTTGAAATCCAAAAATCTAGCAGCCACAAACTTCTTAAGTCCGGCATCCTCAGTCTTGTACTTCTTCTCAAGCGCATTCCATAATGCTTTTGAAGTTTCCATGACGCTATAAACATTGTACAAGCCATCTTCCAAATAACTCAAAATGTAGTTTTTGTACAAGAAATCAGAATATTTCCATGCTTCAGTTACAACAAGTCGTTCATCATCCGGAGTAATTTCTGCCAAGACAGGAGGATCCTCCTTGATGAAACATTGCAAACTCAACGTAGTAAGATAGAAGAGCATCTTTATTTGCCAATGTTTGAAGTCAATACTGGAAACTTTCCGGGTTTTTCTGCTGGTGCCATAGAGTGAGCATGAGTATAACGGCTTGATGAGGCAGCAACATCGTAATAGTAGCACCCGTCTCCGCAATATTTTCATTACTTTGGTTTTCATTCGTCATGTTTCTGTGGAGTTGGAAACAAAACAGAACTTTGTTAAATCAGTGAAGGTTTGATATCTTCAAACTGAATATAAAACCAAACAGACAACACGTAACAATGGTGAAGTTTTTATATACTTCAAACCCATACGTTTATTATTCCGGCAAAGTTTTTATATACTTTAAATCGGACAGAACAATTATTGGAGTAGAAAACACCAAGGCTTTAGTCTCCAACGTAGTATAAAGAGCAGTTTAGTATATAATTCAACACAGAAATGTTAGTATGTAAAATTCCTTAAGCTTGTTTGAACGCTACTGTGTTAAAACAAAAAAATTAGAAAAACTGTTAGAAGAGTAAAAGAAACTCGAAAAGCAGTAAAGATTAAGAAATATTCCTAGTCCACAATTTGCTTGTGAGTCCATAAAGAATTTTAACCCCCTCACACGTTGCCAAGGTAATGGATTAAATCCTCCCAGGATAAAACGGAATAAACCTTCCTGCAACAGTGGCAATACAAATTGCAGGATCCCAACGAACTTAAAGAACGGAGCAAAATCACACTTACGAATTTGAGAGAGAGAGACTGCGAATTAGAATGCAGTATTTTCAGAAAGAAGGAAATCCTGTAGCATTTTTGATATGTTAATACAAATCCATGCCTCTGAATTTATAGGCAATTATTGGAAGATGTGTGATGTCTGTTCTAGAAAAGGTGCATGTTCAGAAATTCCGTCGCCTACTGCGGTTACGCTAGGACCACGGCCAAAGTGGCCCTTTGAACCTGTAGAAGGGTTCTGGCGCGGTCCTACCGCGGTTATGCTAGGACCACGGCCAAAGTGGCCCTCTGAACTTGTAGAAGGGTTCTGGCACAGTCCTACCGCGGTTACGCTAGGACCGCAGCCAAACTATATTTCTAAATCTTCAGCAGTGATTTGGCATTTAATTAATTATTAAAAAATTATTAAAGAAGTGATTTGTCATCGTCGCTCGCTCGGCTCGGCTTTGGCTTTGGATTTGGATTTGTCAAATGATCGATCGATAAGATTATTTTTTGGAAAAGATTTATTTATATGCACACAAATGTAGTTGTCCCTCACCAATGAGGGGCAAAGTGCAAGACAAAAGCTCACTTCTTCAAATTTTTATTTTTCCCTCCATTTTATTTCCCTCCATTTTCAATTCACACTTTTATACTTTAAGGCCCAATGGCTTAAAATTCCAACAATAACCTCCTCTAACCAGTATGCCTCCTCCACCTCAATTCTACCAAAACCACCAAAATCACCGGATCAACCAACTTCTAAACTGAAATCATCATCACCTTCTTCTCTCACTAGCAGTCCTAACATGTCTACAAGTATGAATATTGGCATGCAGGATCCATCCTTTGACTTACCTCCCTTACCAAAAACTTATCTACAAACCTTAAACTCAAATAACTTTGCTTCTGCACCGTCTATGGTTCCTACACCAATCATTTATCCTTTGGAGAATTCGGATGAGTTGGATACTCGTAATGACCTTTCTATTTTCATACCCTTATCTGTTGAAGAAAAAACATAGGCTGCATCAGTCATGGCAACAAGTAGTCATTATTAAGTTTTTTGGTCGAAAAGTTGAGCATCAAATACTTCGACAAAAAATATACGCGTTATGGAAACCTACTGAAAATCTCCTTCTAATTGACTTAGGGTCAGATTTATTTCTACTAAAATTTCAAAAGGAGGAAAATAAAATTTATGCCTTACATGGTGGCCCTTGGTTTGTTCTAAATCATTTCCTATTCGTTCGTCAATGGGAACCTAAGTTTATGGCTTCTGAGATAAAATTAACAACCTCTGTTGTTTGGGTACATTTGCCCGAATTACCTACAGAATATTATGATTATCAAATTCTGCACAAGTTAGGCCAGAAAATTGGTAAGTTATTATCAATGGACACTTGCACTGCTTCAACTACAAGAGGATAATATGCTAGATTATGTGTGAAAGTACTACTTTATCAGCCTTTAAAGACACACTTATACATTGGTAATCATAAGCAAATTATACTCTATGAAGGGTTAAATTTACTTTGTATTAAGTGTGGTCGCATGGGTCATAATCAAAGGGCTTGCAATTATGTTGTCAACATAGATCCTTCCACTGAAAATCCACAAAAGGATCAACACATGGATGTTATTAACTATAATTCCACTATTCCTACTACGGTTAATGGAGCATGGAAACTTGTTCAATTTCCCAAAAAATCTATCCTTAGAAGATCTACTTACAGAGATAATTCATTGCCAGTTCTACCCCCAGTGGAGCCAAAGGAGGTAGGTCAGTCAGGTAAGCAAGGGGTGATTAGTCCTAATAACCTTCATTTTACAATATTAACTTTAACTCCATTAACTAATGCTAAAAATACTGGTGCTAAGTTACCCTCCACCACTAACCCTGTATTAGTTAATAATAAGTATCATATAGTAGATGATCCAACTGATAATGATACTACTTTCTTAAATCCACTAACTGATAATTTGCAACTCTCAAAGACCACTCAAGTGCCTAAGCACTCGATCCAATCAGGGAAATCTTCAAACACTACTCCTTCTCAAATATCTAACCCTATTACTATCCATGCAGCTAGACACGACAATCTTTCCCACATGCAAAGCATGCCCCCATACCTAAACATACCTTCTTCAACTCCACACGAAAAATATTTAACAACATTACCAATACCTCCACCTCCTCCTTTGAACATCAGAATCCCTTCATCATTTCAAGATATTGTTGCCATGCAAATAGGCAATAATGAGTCTTCCACTACTCCCCTTCAGTCTCATTCACCCTCTTCTTGTCAATCTATTCAACTGCTATCCACATCCATTGTCTTTGTTCCATCTCCACTTAAGACATCACATATAAACTCTACCAACTTTACTCCTCCACTATCAGAATCTCTCATTGAAGACCATGTTTCCCTTCAACTTTCTCAGTCATCTCTGCTGGCCAAGAGCTCAACCAAGACAGCCCACTCAAAACTTACAACACAATCCCAACTCTCACTCTCAATTGCCATTTCATCTGATAATGGAACCAAATACGATAATCTACACAGCCCAAACACCATATGCACCAACTCTCCTAGCATCTTGGCTAGAGGCAGGCTTACACAACCATGCACTGACCTTCACCATGCAAGTAAATCACCAAGAAGTGACTATTATCACCAATCACCTAGGGGACTTATCACAAATAGTGGCGGAAGGGATGCAATTGGGGACAGACCTCTATGCTCGCTACTATTGGTCCATGATGCAGGCGCCCCATCTTGCACCCTACCAACCTCTTCCCCTACCCAATCCAGTCTAGGATCAAACACATCTCCATCCCAGTCTAATACGCATGCCATTTTATCCTCCTCCTACTCAATACCCCTTGGATCCAACACTACTAGGATCCTCAACCACACACACCTCTATTGAGACCAGCAACCCCCCCCTTCACCAACACTACCATTTCCTCCCCATCTCCACAGCATCACAATCAACTCAAACAAGAGGAGCTGGATGTGAATTTTCAGGCAGAGTTAGACGCACCCATCGTATACAACAGAGAGACACGACCAGTCCATGCATGTCTGGATGGAATAAAAGTCTATGTCCAGAAGGAAGAGTTATAAAAAAAGATCTTCATAAGGTGCCCGCAAAATCTGCTTGCAACCTCATTTCGCTTGAGGCCAATAACAAATCCACCAGTAGGGAAATATGCAATGTTATTTCTTCCCCACCTTCAGGCTTCGACCAGGAGAGTCCAGTAATGGACAGACTGAATTCCAGCTAAGCCATATAAATTTTATCATTTGGAACTGTAGGGTGCTCAGTTAGTTGAGTTTTGTAGGAATTTTAGGTCCTTATTAGATTATAATCGACCTACTTTGGCGGTACTTCTGGATATACACTGGCAATCCCACCAGCTTTTGAACGATGATTTTGAGTTCATAGTATGATTGAGGTATCTACTGTAGGACAATCAGGAGGGATTGTTATTCTATGGAATGCAGCTCTTGTAAATGTGGAGCAGTTGGCCACATCTACCCAAGAAATCCATTGTCATGTTCAGGTTCTTCCCTTACCCTTTACTTTTTTATTTAGTGTTATCTATGCAAGTAATGATCTGGCATCTAGACTAGACTTATGGGATAACATTAGATATATATTTGATAACTATAAGGGACCTTGGTTGGTAGGGGAGATCTCAATGAAATATTACATGCCGTAGATAAATTTGGTGGGTTGCCTATAAATAATTCTAGAGCTAATAGATTATTACACTGGTTAATTACTGCCTATTAACGGATTTGGGATATAAGGGTAGTCATTATACTTGGACAAATGGTGAAATAACAGTGTGAATATATTAGAATGTATTGATCGTGTGTTAGCTAATTATTGGTGGATAGCAAATTATTATGATGCTTTGGTAACACATCTTCCCTGAACTCATTCTGATCACTGACCTGTTAAGATTGAGTTACAACACTGTACTATGCCAAGGAAAAAAATATTTTGGCTTGAATCTATATGGACTACCCATCCTACCTTCTCAGCAGTAATAGAACAAGTTTGGTCAGATAAGCTTCACTTGATTCTTGCTATTAATCAATCTGTGGAATCAGTACAAGTTTGGAATAAAAATACTTTTGGCAATATTTTTAAACGTAAAAATAAATTACTGGCAAGATTAGGTGTGATTCAAGCCTCTATTCACTACCCAACTAGTCTATTTTTACAAAATTTGGAAAAATCCTTAACTTTGAAATTTAATCACATTCTTCAGCTTGAAGAGGAATTCTGGAAGTTAAAATCAAGAATAAATTGGTTAAATAATGGTGATGCAAACACTAAATTTTTTCACCTAACAACTTTAAATCGACGCAGACATAATCGTATAACTGCTCTTCAAGACTTAGGAGGAAATTGGACTGCTGACCCTCAAAAAATTAGAGATGACATTACTAATTACTATAGACATCTCTTTACTACTCAAAAAATCAATTCTACCCATTCCTCTTTCGTACACCCTTTTAATACCTTAACCTCAACTGAGCAAACTAGTTTAATAACTCCTTTACAAGATTCTGAAATTTTAAATGCCCTTAATTTATTTCAACCTCTTAAGGCACCTGGCCCGGACGGATTACATCCTTTATTTTATCAGAAATATTGGCATATCATAGGAAATTCTGTCAAATATTTTTTTCATAAGGTTTTCTTGGACCACCAGATTGACCCTTCTATAAATACAACTTTTATTTGCTTAATTCGTAAAAACAAGAATGCTTCTACTATATTACAATTCATACCTATAAACCTTTGTAATACTATTTATAAGATTATTACAAAAATTATTGTTAATAGAATAAAACCAGCTCTGGAACACTTTATCCACCTGACTCAATCTAGTTTTCAGAAAAATAGACGAGCAGCTGATAATGCAATCATTGTCCAAGAAATTATCTATAGGTTCCATAGAATGAAGGGTAAAAATTCTAATATGCTGCTTAAGCTAGATCTTGAAAAGGCTTTTGATAAGCTGGAATGGTCTTTCATTTATAATATATTACAAAATCTTAGTTTTCCTCCAACTTTTGTTAAACTAATAATATCTTGTATTACCACTACTTCTACAGCTATTCTAATAAATAGTACACCTACTGATTATTGTACACCTATACGTGGTATTAGACAAGGCGATCCTCTATCACCTTATATTTTTTTTAGAGATGTTATCAAGGAAAATAAACTCTGAAGTTGATTATCATATTTGGCATCCCATTTCACTCGGTAGAAGAGGGCCTCATTATCCCATCTTTTCTTCACAGATGATATTATTTTGATCTCAAAAATTACATCTAAATCACGTCATTCTATAGTTAATACCATCAATCAATTTACTCATCATTCGGGGCAAACTATTAACTTTGACAAATTACAGATTTTCTTCTCTAAAAATTGTCCTGCTAATGTGAAGGTTGCAATACAACACAATTTTCATATAAGTGAGGGCACACATTTTGGTAAGTATTTAGGGTTTTCCATTTTTAGTTCACAACCCTCTAAAGGAGATTATCAATTCTTAATTGACAATTTCAAATCTAAGTTAGCTGGATGGACAACCCACTTTTTAACCAAAGTAGGAAGGTAAACCCTAACAAGATCAACTTTGAATAACCTTCCTAACCACATAATGCAATATATCACCCTGCCTTCATATATTATTTCCTCCCTTAATAGATACCAAAGAAATTTTCTATGGGGAGCTACTCCTCAGAGAAAAAAATTATATCTTATTAAATGGTCTGTGGTTACGCAATCTTTAGAGCAAGGGGGATTGGGCACCCAAAACCTCAGTATTAAAAATCAATATTTGCATTCTAGTCTTGCTTGGAGGCTGTTTCAAAACCCTACTCAGCTATGAGCACAAGTATTACTTCATAGTTATCTTAAGCATTCTAATGCAAGTAACATGAATGTTTCAAGAACTTGGTCAAACACTATTAAGGGTTGGTCCAATTTTAGATTAGGTTATAAAGGGAACCTGACTGATGGTAAACACGTAAATTTCTAGACTGAACTATAGATATCTCATAATTCTCTGGTTCATCATTGTATATATGGACCCCTACCCAAAGGAGAGGACAACAAAAAAGTGTCTGCTTACTATTTTAATCATAAGTGGCACTTACATCTTTTGTCTTTTGTATTACCTTCTCACTTAGAAGTTCAAATCACTGATACTTATATGCCAATAGTGCCCATCAATTATGACCAACTTTATTGGACAATTACACCAGATGGGGTTGTTCTCTGTTAAATCTATGTATTATACTCTTGCACATGTCCTTAATCTTTCCACTACAAATGAGTTCATCCCCTATACATGGATTTGGAAACTCAGAATACCACCCAATATTTCCTTCTTTGTATGGTTATTATGTCATGACAGGCTTCCTACAACTGCATATTTGCGTAGGTTACAAATTATCAATTCACCTTTATGTTCACAATGTCACCTGGCATCCGAGACTATACATCATATTTTTATGGAATGTCATATTGCAACTGCACTTTGGGCTGCTCTTAAGGTAAATACTACTCATATGGTGGGGTCAACATCTATTAACCATACTTCTTGGTGGCACACTTTCATACATCAGCAGATTTTGCCATCCTATAAGTGCATTCCTTTTTCCATAATTCTACCTTTTGTTTTGTGGCAGTTATGGTCTATAAGAAATTAAAAAAAATTAAAAAATATTTGACCATAAACATCTTCAATCAAGAGTTTCGTTGCTTTACAAACAGGCTACTGAATATTATAACCTCACAAATCCCACGACCAGTAATATTTCACTATTCTCTTTCTATATTAAATGGCACCCACCTGATGGCCAGGGTTTGAAGTTAAATATAGATGGCTCAACATCTATCATTCAAAAAAAAAATATGGTATAGGTGGGTGTTTTAGGAATCAGTAGTGCAAATGGATATTAGGTTTTGCAGGACGCACACAACATGGATCTAGTGTTCAGACAGAGTTGCTAGCACTTTTAATGGGGCTAAAATTAGCTGTTCAGCACCAACTCACACCATTGATCATTGAAACAGATACTACTTGTAACTACCCGTCCGGTCGTTTTGATTACTAGCGCTCCGTTCAGCAGGCGAAGGACATGAACAGCTTCATTTCAGGTATTATGACTTGTACGCATGGTCAGAATTGAATTTCGAGAAGTCCAGAGTTGATTTGGGAAGAGAATTCTTATTTCGGAAGCTTAAAGTTGAAAGAATGAATTAGGATTGAATTTTGAATAAACGACCTCGGAATCGAGATCTTAAGGTTCCAGCAGGTTCGTATGATGATTTTGGACTTGGGCGTATACCCGGTGCGGGTTTTGGATAACACGGGAGCATTTTGGCATCTATCGTGGAAGTTAGCATTTTAGAAAAATCTTCATAAGTTTGGCTTGGAGTGCATTTCAGTGTTATCGATATCTGTTTGGGATTCTGAGATTGTGAATAGCCCCGTATAGTGATTCTGGAATTGGGGGAGCGATCGGAGATGAATTCGGAGGTCCGTAGACCATTTTGAAGCCATTTGGCTAAAGATAGAAAGTTGAAGGTTTTTGGAGAGTTTGACCGGGGGGTTGACTTTTTGATATCGGGGTCGGAATCAAATTTCGGAAGTTGGATTAGGTTAGTAATGTCAAATATGATTTGCGTGCAAAATTTGAGGTCAATCGGACGTGTTTTGATGGGTTTAAACATCAGAAATAGTATATGAAAAGTTCAAAGTTCATAAAGCTTGAATTGAGGTGTAATTCATGAATCTAGCGTTGTTTGATATGATTTGAAGCCTCGAGCAAGTCCGTGATGTGTTTTAGGATTGGTTGGTATGATTAGTTGGGGTCCCGAGGGCCTCGGGTGAATTTCGGGTGGTTAACGGATCAAAAAATTGACTTTGAAGAAGTGCTGAAGCATCTGGTCGCTGGTATTTTCGCTTCTGCGGTTGGGTGACCACAGAAGCGGAACCTCAGAAGCGAACGAGTTGCCTCAGAAGCGGTTTTGGACTAAGGCTTGGGGGACCGCAAATGTGGTCAAGGCTCCGTACAAGTGGAACCGCATCTGCGGAGGTGAGTTCACAGAAGCGGAAAATGGGGCCAAGCCCAGGACCGCAAAAGCGGCCAAGAATCCGCAAAAGCGGAACCACATAGGCGGTTATATTTTCGCATAAGCGCAAACCACTGAAGGCAGTAGCCTTCATTTATTTGGGCTCAATGTCATGTTTTGCTCCTTTCTCACTTTATGGGGCAATTTTTGGAGAGCTTCAAGGAGGGTTTTCACCATCAATGTTAAGGTAAGCTACTTCTACTTATTCACAGGTTAAATGCAAGATTATACCATAGAATTGGACATGAGAATTAGAGTAAATTTTTAGGTTTTGGTTGGAAACCTAAAAAAAATTATAAACTTGGATTTTAGCCACGATTTTGAGTATGGAATTAGGAGAAAATCATATATTTGAGTTCCTAAGGTCATGTGTAACCTTTATCTTCGAGAAATTTCGGATTTCCGGGCACGTGGGCCCAAGGGTATTTTGGTCATTTTACTAAACGGAGTTGGAAACTTGTATAATCTGAATTGTTAACAAGTATTTGAGTATATTCTCATTAGTTTATCGTTAATTGGCTAGTTTTGGTGCATTGTGTGTTGGCTCAAGTTTTCGGAAGGATGTAGAATGCCGATTGCGAGTCTTCGGAGCGAGGTGAGTCTCATTTCTAATCTTGTGAGGGGGAATTTACCCCATAGGTGAAGTAATTGATTAAGTGCTCCTATTTGTGGGGGCTACGTACGCACGAGGTGACGAAAGTCCGTACATAGCTACTACTATGCTATTGTTCGGGTAGTTAGGACCCAAAAGCATGTGTACGTGGATTAATTGTGAACACATTGGTAGCTTGAATTCCTTAACTCACATCGAATTAGTAAGTAAATTTATAAAAGAATAAACTTCATCTCTTAAATGGTTAAAGGAGAATTGGTTTTATTTGAATAAACATTTCCCCGATAAGTTCTTATTTGACTGATTGAGCATGTACTTTATGTGTGCCTGCGTCGCATGGATGATTCGCGAGAAGGATATGTGTTTAATTATGGAACGGGCAAAACGCCTCGGTGATAATAGATGCATCTATGGTTCGTGCCGCTCGACCCTCGACAGTGCACAATTTATATTCTATTGGAGCGGGCCGTCGACCTCGGCGTGATTTGCGCATGTTTATCTATTACTTGGAAATTTGTAAATGTGAAATTGGCCCTACGTGGCTTGATATGAACTGATAAAATAATAAAGAATAAACCTTAGAATCCCTTGATTATTATTGGAGGTGTTTACCCGTTTTCTGGCTTCACAACTTGAACTTCTATATAAATCCATGATTTTCCTCGCACTTATAGAATATTGCTAATTGACCTCTAGTGAGTGTGGGAATTGGCCATCTCGTCTCTACCCCTTCAGAATTAGGCGGGATACTCACTGAGTACACGTCGATTACGTACTCATACTACACTTCTGTGCATTTTTTATTGCACAGGTATATATACACCTTTAGCAGCCTATTGGGTGTAGCAGTATGGATGACGTTGGGACTAGGTGAGCTGTATTATTGAGGCAACCGCAGCTAGAGTAGTTCCTTCCAATGTACAGTATTTACTTTCCGCCCACTGTATTCCGGATGGATATTGTATTTTATTTCTCTTGTCAGTAGTCGCTCATGTACTTGTGACACCGGGTTTCTGGGAGGGTTTACAACAGATTTGTTCTAATTATTATTATTTAAATTTGAATTCTAGTAGTGAACTTTTATTTATAAAAATGCAAGGAAAAATCTTAGATTTTCAAAAGTATTAAAAGAGGAATTAATTGATGAGTCAGTTGGCTGGCCTGACAGAGGTGTCCGGCGCCACCACGATCTTTAGTGGATTTTGTGTCGTGACACTACTGCAATACTTGGTATGCTTACCACGCCTACTGTCAAATATACTAATTTAATCAATGATTGCAGGTTATTACTCCATCAGCTGGATGATCCAAAAATACAAAGCATCTTCAGAGAATATAATTATGTTGCAGATTGTCTAGCTAAGCATGGAGCAGTAAAACTGGAGGCCCGTTGTGTACTTTTTTCAAGCCCTCCTCCTTTTGTCACACCTTTTTACCATTAGGATCAGGCAGGAATGCTAAGAAGACGACTACGTAAATCAAGCTCTATGTTAATTACTAGTAGTACCAGTAGTAGTGATGTTGTTAGTAGTTATAGTAGTGTAGTAGCTAATGTAGCTAGTTCTAGTTGTGCTCATCTGATGCAAGTTATGCATCACACAAATTTTATATAAATGCTTAAGTATATATAATATGCTTATCTTTTCAACCAAAAAAAAAACTTTTCAAAAAATTAAAAAATAAAAAAGTTAAAAGAGAGAGAGAGAGAGAGTGTTATTAGTAGTCAGTGTCATGAAGTTTTAAATTTCATAGGTGAAAACTCTAGACATTGATGTGGAAAATTATGTCTAGAATTTGAAATTCAGACAACGGCTATTTCTCAAATACATGAACTGAAAAATGACGATTTATAAATCTTATCCTTTCACATTGAGATCCTTTTTAAGGTGATAATTAATTATTACACCACACTAAACTCTATAATAATCGGACAGACGTAGCTGCCCCGCAAGCCAACTCCCACACGTCAGTTTAATGATTTCATTTATACCCATTAATTGTTACATGATGATAAGCTATAACTACGTATTTTAGTCTATTATTACGCTCTAATTTACTGCACTTTAGTTGAGGTTGTGCTTTAATCGCTAGTGTTTTGCACTAATTGTGTATTTTATGCCTTGTAGGTGTGAGTCCGAGCTATATAGATGTTATGGAATGAATTTAAGTGATTTGAAGTGTTGAAGTCTGAATAAAAGCTCAAGGAATTAAGCCGGGATCGTGTTCGGGGGTCAAATTTGATAATTAAGTACGAACGAAGACTCGAGGAGGCATATTGCGCACTGTCTAGTAAAATAGACATAACTTTTTTTCAGACCTTCATTTGGGCTCCATAATATATGGTTGGAAAGCTAACTCAAAGAGCTACAACTATCATGTTTACGTTTTTCTAAATTCCAAACGAAACAGGGTGAAAAATTCAGTATAAAGTGCACCACGATCGTCACCGCGATCTGCGCCGCGGTTTGAGGCAGTGCCTTCCGCGGTCGTCACCGCGGTCCACGCCGCGGCCGCGGCAGTCCAGGCGTGAAATATTGTACTTTTTTGTCTAGGAGAAGGTATAATTATTTGGGCCGGACCCTAATTGGTATTTTTGAGGAGTTGGACATATTTTTGACACATATTTGACCTAAGGAGGCAAAGACACAATAAGAGCAAGGCGGGGAATTCTTCAATAAGTTTTTCCTTTCTCTTCCTATTTTTTTCATTGTTGATTATGACTTTTAGTATTGTAGTTTTATATACTATTATGAATAGCTAATTTGTTATCTAAGGTTTTGGTGAAACCCGTTGGGGATGAATTAGTTGTTATAGTAATATAGTTTTGAGTTTGTTATTAATCTCAATTTATTCAACTACATCTTTATTTTGGTTAATTGAAAGGATCCTCAATTAGCCGTCCCTATTTATTATGTATCTGCTTGAGAGAGAGTGTATATTTAGGTAGTTGTTTGAACAACATCACTCTCGGAGTATAGACGAGAGTCATAACCAAGGGTTTAAAGGTTGGATTAGAGATAACGATACCTCGGGTGCAATCTAAGTGAACTGCAATGTGAATCTAGCTAGCGTAACTTGAGAGAGTGCGTCTAGTAAATTATCATAATTGCTTGATAGAGATTTATGGTAGCTGGAGAGTTCATGATTGATAGAGGCAACTAAGTCACAGTTCTAAAAAATATACAACCAAGGAAATCAACAACGGGGAAAACCATTACCTTAGAACTTTATTCAAATTGTTTACAATTCAAGCATAGTTAGTTTTCTGCGGTTTATTTATTTTCAATCTTGCTGTCTTAGTGATATTAAACAAATACAACTAAGCCTTAGTTCTCTGTGAGATTCGACTCCGGACTTTTAGACCGGATTATATTTGTAGCGACCGCTTATTATTTTTAGGACTAGAGTTGGGCGAGATCAAAAATTTGGCGCCGTTGCGGGGGAACTAACGGTGAAGTTGTAGCTGTATATATTGCTAGGGTTCAAGTTTGGATTTTTAATTTTGTTTGTTTTGTATTTTTATTTTTATTGTATTATAACTGTTGATTTGAGAAACATTGCATCTTGGAATTATGTAAATTTAGGTATAGATAGTTCTACTATTGATCTCAATACATATTGTGAAGGAAACCACCCGTGAAAATTTTTTTAAAACATTTCTAAGAGCGAGTTATGTGCACCAACTCAATCTTATTAGTGGAATATGTGTGATGTGTGTGGTTGTCAAAATGGTCATCTTCATGGTTGTGCTTATATTTCTTATTTTCCCCCAACCCCTTACTATGATGGTTCTACCTTTTCTTGTGAAGTTAATAGGAATAAAGAACTTGGGAATGCAGACCTGAAGGAGATCAAGGATATGTTAAAGTGCCTTATGGAACAAAACAATGAGAAACAATTGCAAATAGAAAGGCAAAAGGCAACTATTCGCAAGTTGGAGGCTCAATTGAGTCAAGTGGTTGGAGATTTTAATGCCCAACAAGCCAATATTGAGGATACTAGCCATGAAAAGCGTGAATTTGAGGTGTTAATTAAGGAGGTCGGAGTAGAACATAAAAAACCTAGACAACTACAAATTGAGGATGTCGATGTTAAAGAAGTGAGACTAGAGTCAGCCAAGGACTTTGAGGATACAAATTTTGTTGACTCTAGTATCACTGATGTTGAGAATGTTGAAAGTCCTGAAGTTCGTGTGTTTGAGCGCATTGGTCCATACTCCAAGCATTTTTTCACATAAGGTTTGGATGATGATATGGAAATTGAGTCATCCGAACCAATTGAAGAGTCAAGGAATGAGGATCAAGGTGCATATATTCTTGAATTTTTTTTGCCAGAAAGACAGGACTACATACCTCATCTAAAATCCAAGAAGTGTAAAATAGTACAATGGTTGCTTAGGCCAATTATATTTGTTCCACCACCCCTGGAGCATAACCGAATACTTGAATCAAAACTTGGGGTTCAATTCATAAACTCGAGGTGGAGCCAAAAAGTGATTCGCGTCGTGCCGCGATATTAAATCAAGCGCTTGTTGGGAGGCAACCCATCTTTATTGATTTCTTTTATTTTTTTTATTATATTATTTTTGTAGTGTCAATTTTTTTGTTTTCTAGGAGCATGGAATGCAAAGCCATTGGAAGGATGCAACAGCAAAACAAATGGCTGGAACTAAGTGTGAGGTACCCGCACGAAGGACAAGCTTGGGAGAAGTCTGAGTATGCCATGAATTGCTAGTGTTTCGGCCTTTGGCCTACCATGAAGTGTCTCTTACCCTCTTGTATGTATGTATGTGTATTGGGGACTATGCACAATTTTAAGTATGGGGTGAGGAGAATGTCTGGGTAACTTTTCATGCTACTTTAGCTGGGTTTATTTTTTAAAGATTGGACTTTTCCTGATGATGGATCTTCTAGACAGTTTTCTTGAGGAAAGTAAGTTTAAAGAAAATGCCAAAAAGATTTTTTGTTTTGTTTTAGGATGTGTAGTAACTCCCCCTTTATTTTTCTTTGGGCCATTTCCAAGGGTTTTATTTGAATCGGGTGTAGTTAGTTTTCTTTTGGAAATAAAAGTCATTGTGTTGTGCTTTGAATTAAAGCAATATCTATTGAATTTGTTATGCCTTGAGAATAGTGAGTACTTTGGCTGTGAAGCTTAGGCTCAGTTTTTTGACTCTTGTAGAAGTACCTTAAATTGTATTATCTTAACTTTGCTTAACTGCTTTGACTAGAGTGTCTATGAATCCAATCCCGAGTGAGTTATGTGCCATGTGTGTGTAAGGTTTTGCGTTATTCAGTACATTGCATTTGATGCCTAGAACTTGTCCTGTGTGTTTGCAAAGCGAAATAGTAGTGTTGTTCAGTCTTGGAAGTGATATAGGCATTTTCTTGTTGAGCCAGATATGTATATTTTACCCACCTAATTGTTATGTATCGTAGTTAACCTCTTTGAGCCTATAATCCTTTTTCTTTGGCAACCACATTACAAGCCTTACCCATTTGTTTGAATGAACCATCTATTTGAATCTTTTCACCTCTCATGAGCACTTGAATTGTTATGAACTTTGTAAAAGTTAAAGTGTGGGGTGGTTGGTTTGGCTTTTGAGTGGAACTAATGGAATAAGGAGAAAGGTGCACTATTTTGAAGAAAAAAAAGGAAGAGCCACTTGAATTGGAAAAAAAAAAATATAGTTGGATTGTTGTGAAAAAAAATTCCTTGATAAGTGGTGGCTCTTGACGTTAGTGTGCTTAAAGAAGAATGGGGTAATTTACATTGATGTGAAGGTGGAATTTTGGTTTGACATAAGTATGGGG
>MU782971.1:12428-22930 GCA_026770625.1 Nicotiana glauca | reverse complement strand
CCCCCCCGCCCCCCCCCGAATCTCGTCTTCTACACACCACCCCTGTATGTTCGCACCATCACCAACGACCAGAAACAAGGCTTCACCCATAAACCATAACAACGACCAAACGAACCCAACCAGTCCCTCCTCCCCGTCGCGTGGACCGGCTTTGGTGGTCAACAACGAGATCTGCATTTCTTCCTGTTAGATTCGGATTAGGACACACCCAAAATAAACAGATCTGTCCCTTTTTTTCCATCTCCATTAGAGGCTTTGAAGCTCTTCACTGCACAACAATGGTGGATTTATGCTCGAAAAAATAACCTCAAATAAATCAATGGTCTGGCTTCCTAAACATCACAATATCTTCTACACCTACTAACCTTTGTCTCCTTCCCCATTAAAACTGCTGAAAAATACCAACAAACATATTATCCTTAAGAATCAAAATAGACAATAATTTTTCTTCATTAAAAGCTTCTCTGCAAAACTAAAAATGAATATCATCTTTAATTTTTTCTTGTTTGAGGGATTGTCCACGGCAAAATCACGACTTAAATGGATTTGATCTTGAAATGGAGAGATCTTTACTGGTCTGAACAAGATAATAGAAGATACGAAGTCCGTCAGGATCTTTACTGGTCTGCACATTCATCATTGAACCAATCTTAGGTGTAGTAAATGATATGTACTCATTCCCCATCATTATCTCAAGCTCCTGCCTCCTAATTCTATCAGTTGGTGAAGAAGAAAATAAGAAAAATAGAAAAAAAAATAGAAATTAATAAATTTATTCCAGCACAGCTATGGGTTTGTTTTCACGCCCTTGACGTGTAACAATCCCATTGGTCATTTGCTGACTAGATGGACACGTCTGTCAATGGGTACTACACGTGCGCAGGGTCAATGGTCGAAGGTGTTTATTAGTTATAGGTTTCACGAGTTTGAGTGTTTAAATGGGAAAGATTAAAGTTTGTGTATCGGCTTTCAAAAGCGCTATAAATTTAAGTGGCCAGGAAGCCATTTTGCTAAAAAAAAAAGTCATTGGTTCTGGGTAGGTCCCGGAACTTGGACACTCTTTACGGACTGTTGATCAAAACATTAAAGGATCTGAGTTGGTTATATTGCTTGTTGATCCTGTGGCAAAAGCAATTACATAGAGCCCGTTTGGATTGGCTTAAAAAAAGTAGCTTTTAAGTAAAGTGCTGGAGCTAGTTTTATAAATAAGCAATTACGTGTTTGGATAAAAGTGCTTGAGCTGAAAAAAAGTTATTGAAGTGTTTGATAAACAAGTGTTAGTAAATATTTTTTCTATTAAAATTACTGAAATATCATTAAAGTTGTTAAACATATAAAGAAGCTTATTACTATAATATTTTAATTTAAATTATATAAATACATTATAATTAATTTTTTTAATTTACTTTTAATTTAGAAAACTAAAAGTAGTATCAAGAAAGCAAACGAAAACTAACTCAATTTCGGTATGAAGAAATCAAACGAAAACAATAATTAATATTTCAAAGAAAATTAGTAAAAAACAAAAAATAGAAAGCAAACAAACGTTACCATCTGGAGAAATATGGAAACAAAAAAGAGTAAAATGAAGAATATAGATGCTGCAATTTCGGGAGGAAGAACACAGCAGCAATTTCAGGTTTTGTATTGAGGGGTAATTTTGAGATTCAGAAAAATTATAAGGGATAACAATGTAATATCATTGTTTAAAGAAATATGGCTTTTAAGTCAATTTAAAAAAAGTTGGGTTTACCCAACTTGTTGGTTTTGGCTTTTTTAAGCAGATTTTAGTTTTTTTTTAAGCTATTTTTCTAGTTGCAAAATACTTCAAAAGTTAAAAAGGACTTAAAACCAGCTTTTAAGCCCATCCAAACAGGCTCATAGTCTACAAAATACTATTCAATTACTAACAATAATGCTGAGTATAAAGATGTGGTTGCATGGCATGAATTAAAGAATCAAGAGCAAAAGGCATCAAGCTCAAAAGTGACTTCCAACTAGTGATCACTCAAATAGAAGGAACATATGCAGACCCAGATTACACGATGCATTTTATTTAGAAAATGTTGAATCACTGCTAACATAATTCTAAGAATTGAAAAGTGGTTCAAATAGCACGGGAAGAGAACGTTGAGGCAGGTACACTCGTAAATCTCGAATATGTTGCTGATATCATTGATTCCAGGAACAATTTAGCTAGCGTTTGATCCTAGATCCCAAATTTATTTTGAAAAATCTGATTTGGGTGAAGTTTGATTTGAAGATAAAAATGTATTTGGACATACGTTTTCAAATTTTCCATGTATATAATTCCCAAGTTTTGGAATTTTGGCCCAAAATCAGCTCAATAGTTAATTTTGGGATTTGAAATTTGCGATTTGGTCAAAATATGGACAAGAGTTATAGCCAAACACGAGTTTTGAAAATAAATCCCAAATTTTATTGGCAAAACTCATGATCAAACGGGGCCTTAGTCATCCATTTATTTTAATCTGCTATTTACCAAAGCAAAAATGCGATGCATTCATGTCACAACCCTTGTGACCGGCGCTTAGGAGCAAGTGCTCCCAAGTAAGCCTCATCGGTAATTTTACAGAAAATCGGGCAGAGTTTCCCCTATTTTTGGACCATCCCAAAAAAAAATTTCATGTCTCAAATCAACAACCAAACATCCTAATATCATAACAAACAATTGACAACATGTCAATTAACCGACACAAGTCTCCACCATGACTAAACCACCAACTAACAACCAGAAATACTAATTATCTCCAACTTTAATAATAAAGAACGATACTCAACATAAGACTAATAGCGAATAATACTCATGACACTAAAAGAATGACTATGGAACTGACTCTAAGAATTTAAAGAAAAGACCATAATAATTGATAAAAAACTCTGCCCACGCGAACAAGTGCAAGGCTCACCAAGAATTCTCAACTTGTGCGCTCTAATTAACGAACTCCTCGCATGCGTCAACTGTTGTCTCTGTAAAAAAAAATTAGCAGGGAATGAGTCGCTAGCTCAGTGAGTAATAACACTTAACCACAACCGTTTTTATTTGGGGACAAGTCAGAAAACATGCTTGCATAATAATCACAAAATAAAATGCCTTTTTTTTAAAACGGTAATGATAATCAGTCTCATCATGTGTTTCCTGTAACAAAATCAATTTAACAATTCAGTAATAAACTCGGTAAATACTGTGTCGTAGCAAATCTTTATATTTGGGAGGTTTCCAGAAAAGGATCATGTAATCTGTATCACTGTGTGGACCCCTTTGTAAAAGGAGTCAAATATAACTGTAGGTCCCTACTCGAGGGAAAACTGTAACTGTATGCTAGTTCTACCTTCCCACTAGCGAGGGCTATAACTGTATTCGGTAATCGGTAAATACAAGGTGCACCAGGTCTAACGATCCCGCCGTTAGCTACGGATCCTTCAAAGTCTCCTTCCATTTATATTCTTTCTTGTAAACCATAAATACTCGTACAGAAGCATTTTCAAAATAATAAAGGGCATATTATTCCTTTCAAATCTTGTAATTTTATTTCGGTAACAGTAATCATGTCTCAAGTAACGGTAAAACATATCTAATAACAGTAAAAATATTTTGATTAATCGGTAAACATCTCAAGTAAACTGTTCGGTATCATATCAAGTAAAGGACTTTTCCCACATGCAAATTTCAAAGCATCGGTAATACATTTATTTTCAAAAATCATATATAAACCATGAAGGTTATAAAAACACAAATTTGCGGTAAGATTACTACTCACAGTACTCGTGCCGAAATACCAAATGCTTCACCTCGAGTGATTCGTACAAATTCCTCCAATCAATCTATAATTACATAATATCGATCTCATGTTAATTTTCTTATTTAGGCTAATTCATAGCTATTTTAGAATACCCAATCATCGGGGTTCATATTTGGATCTTAATTTGTGGATTTATATTTACCCATGCTATGAGTAATTTAAATTAGTTCAAATATCTTGTTAATAAAAAGGTATTTATATTTAATCATAGAACTAGTCCATAATTGTATAAATTTCAAACTATTTAATACAATTTATTTCTCTAGAAGTGGTCCTATCAGTGCTTAAACCAAACATTTATAGCCTTGTTATTTCCATAGTAATTGTATATTATATTAAAAAAACTAATATGAAATTCTTTTCTACTACATGAAATCGTGTAGATATAGTGAAATAATTCAATAGACGATAAAGAGAAGGTTAACCTCTTGAGCCGAAGGAGAATTGCTACTTTCAATTCCAACTCCTAGTTTTTCTTAAAGCCTCTGTCCAAAGCTTTCTTCTTCTTCTTCTTCTTCTTCTTCTTCTCCCTCTTTTCCAATCACGGCTTACTGTTAAAGTCCCTCTTTCTGCACTCCTAATTCGATATTAAGTAACAGATAAGGTTCTAGACTTTTCCCTCTATAATCGAATTCCCTCCCAGGTTTTCTCGGAACTTTATTGCTTTTGGTCTTATTTTTTTTTCTGTTTTTTTTTATGCTTTGCAGCCTATGGGATTTTTTCTTGTTTTTAAAATCCCCCCACCCACTTTTTCTTTTTTTCGTACTTGACCAGATGGGCTAAGGCCTAAAAATTGCATTCACTCTTTATTTTATTATTATTACTTTTTTTTGTCTTATAGCATTTGATTGTTATTTATTTATTTATTATATATATTATTATTTTTTTTTAAATTCCTTAACTACTCATTATTTAATAGGAAATATTACATTCTCCTCACCTTATGAAACTCGATCTCCGAATTTAACTCAAGTACGTACCTGTAGACTAAAACAAATGGGGATACTTCGCTTGCATATCTTTTTCTACTTCCCAAGTAGCTTATTCAACTATATGATTTCGCCATAAGACTTTTATGAACTCAATTTCTTTTGACCGTAGCTTTCTTACTTGTCTATCAACAATTGTCATCGGCTCCTCCTCGTAAGACAACCTCTCATCAAGCGGTATAGTTGATGCTTCAAGCACCTAAGATGAGTCTGATATACATTTTCTTAGCATTGAGACATGAAGCACTGGATGAATAAAGGACAACTCAGGAGGAAGTGCCAAACGATAAGCCACAACTCCCACTCGATCTAGTATCTCATACGGCCCTATAAACCTGGGGCTCAACTTGCCTCTTTTTCCAAACCGCATCACGCCTTTCATAGGGGAGACTCGTAGGAACAATTTGTCTCCAATTGTGAATACTAAATCTCTTATTCTCTTATCACCATAAGACTTTTGTCTGCTTTGAGCTGCAAGCAATCTCTGCCTGATCAATTGGACCTTGTCCATAGCTTCTTGTACTAGGTCGGGTCCCAATAAGTTAGTCTCACCAGCTTCAAACCATCCGATAGGAGAACGTCATCTTCTACCATACAATGCTTCGTACGGTGCCATTTGAATACTGGACTGGAAGCTATTGTTGTAAGCAAATTCATCTAAAGGTAGATAAGCATCCCAACTACCTCCAAACTCAAGAATGCAAGCTCTCAGCATATCCTCCAAGATCTGAATAGTACGTACAGACTGCCCGTCTGTCTGTGGATGAAATGCAGTACTAAGATCTACTCGTGTACCCAATGCTTCTTGAAATGATTTCCAAAAGCATGAAGTGAATTGTGATCCTCTATCAGAGATGATGGATAATGGAACTCCGTGAAGTCGGACAATTTCGTTCATAAATATCTGTGCATACCTGACTCCACCATATGTAGTCTTCACCGGCAAAAAGTGTGCTGATTTCTTCAGTCGATCTACAATCACCCATACCGAGTCATAACCTCTAAGGGTTCGTGGTAGCCCGGTGACAAAATCCATAGTAATTCTTTCCCATTTCCACTCTGGAATCTCAATTTGTTATAGTAGTCCTACGGGTTGCTGATGCTTAGCCTTGACTTGTTGACAAGTCAAACAACTAGAAACAAAGTTAGCAACATCTTTCTTCATACCTTCCCACCAATAAAATTGCTTCAGGTCATGATACATTTTTGTAGATCCAGGATGTATATTGTACTTAGTGTTGTGAGCTTCTTTAAGAATAGCATGTCTCAACCCATCTACGACTGCTACACATAGCCTGTCACCCATTCGAAGAACACCATCACTTTTAACAATCACGTCCTTGCTTTTACCTACTAAGGCCTCATCCATGTATCTGCATAATTGTTCATCCTCATATTGGGTGGCTTTAATGCGCTCAACTAATGATGACTTAGCTTGAGCACAAGCCAACAATGCCTCTGAATTTCCGACACTAAATCTGCTACCTGTATCTTCTAGTCTCTGAATATCTTTGGCCAAAAGTCTCTTTGCAGGAGCTATGTGTGCCAGACTCCCCATAGATTTTCTGCTCAACGCATCAGCCACCACATTGGCTTTTCCAGGATGATACAAAATAGAACAATCATAGTCTTTGAGTAGTTCCATCAACCGATGTTGCCGAAGATTCAGATCTCTCTGCTGAAAGATATACTTCAGACTTTTATGGTCAGTATAAATCTCACAAGTTTCGCCGTATAGATAACGTCTCCAAATTTTTAGAGCAAATACCACTACAGCCATCTCCAAATCATGTGTAGGATAGTTTTTCTCGTGATTTTTCAATTGTCTTGAAGCATAAGTAATAACACAACCATTTTGCATGACAACACATCCTAATCCCACCCTCGAAGCGTCACAGAATACAGTAAATCCTTCGGAACCTGATGGTAAGGCTAATATTGGTGCAGTTGTCAAACATGTTTTGTGTTTTCGAAAGCTTTGCTCACATTCCTCCGTCCACTGAAACTTTGCATTTTTCTGTGTTAGCTTGGTCAGCGGCGCTGCTATTCTGGAGAAATCCTGCACAAAACGCCTGTAATAGCCTGTTAAGCCTAAAAAGCTACGAATCTCTATAGGAGAAGTAGGTCTGGGCCATTTCTGCACAGCTTCAGTCTTCTTAAGATCTACCATAATTCCATTTTTGGATACAACATGCCCCAAAAATGCTACCGAGTCTATCCAGAATTCACATTTTGAGAACTTAGCATAAAGTCGATGTTCTCGCAATGTCTGCAATACAGTCCTGAGATGATTCTCGTGTTCTCCTTGGCTACGAGAATATATCAGAATATCATCAATAAATACTATTACAAATCTATCCAGAAATGGCTTGAACACCCTATTCATTAAATCCATGAATGCAGCTGGAGCATTTGTCAGTCCGAAAGGCATCACAAGAAACTGATAGTGCCTGTATCGAGTCCTGAAAGTAGTCTTAGAAATAACTTCATCTTTGATTCTAAGTTGATGATAACCAGAACGGAGGTCAATCTTTGAAAAGTGGGCAGCTCCTTGTAACTGATCAAACATGTCATCTATATAAGGCAACGGATATTTATTATGTATTGTTATCTTGTTCAACTGCCTGTAGTCAATGCACATTCTCAGGGATCCGTCATTCTTCTTTACAAACAGTACTGGTGCACCCCATGGTGATACACTGGGTCTAATAAAACCCTTATCTAATAAATCTTGTAACTGTTGCTTTAGTTCCCTCAACTCTGCTAGTGCCATTCGATATGGGGGTATCGATATGGGTTGTGTGTCAGGTAGCAAATCAATACCAAAGTCTATTTCTCATACTGGAGGCAATCATGGTAAATCCTCAGGAAATACATCAGAAAATTCTCTCACTACAGGTACATTTTCTATATTAACTGTTTCCTTTCTTGTGTCATTTACAATAGCTAAGAGACCCAAGCAACCTTTCTTCAGAAGTCGTTGAGCCTTCATAAAAGATACAATTTTGCAAGTCTTTGGAACCTGACTCCCTGTTAGAATAAAACTGGGTTCATTTGGTATCTTAAACCCTACTATCTTTACATGACAATCGACTATAGCATAGTAAGAATATAACCAATCCATTCCCGTCAGTATGTCAAATTCAATCATATCAAGTACAATAAGGTCAGCTAGAGTATCTCTACCCTCAACCCGAATCTGACAAGCACGATACACGTATTCAGCTAATAAAGACTCTTCGACAGGAGTATCAATTAGAAAAGAATCATTCATTAGCTCGGGATGTATACTAAATCTCAAAGCAAAGTACGAGGACACATAGGAGTGAGTAGATCCCGGATCAATCAACGCAAGTGCATCAAATGAACAGATAGAAAGAATACCTGTAACCATGGCATTCGAGGCCTGAGCATCCTGTCTAGTAAATGCAAAAACTCTCGCCTGACCTCTACCAGCATTGCCTTGTCCTTGATTCACAGTAGCACGGTCTCCATCACCTCGGCCCCTATTTCCTGTACCTGTAGCACCTGAAGTATTATGAGTAGTCTGAGTCAGTGCAGCTGAGTGAATAGAAGCCTGGTTGAAATTTCTCGGAGGCTGAGGGCAATCCCTCAAGTGATGTCCCAACTGGCCACATCGAAAGCACTCTCCAGTTAAAATACGACATTGGCCCAAATATGATCTACCACAGGTCTGGCAGACATGGAGTAGTGGCATATATCTGCCCAGAATTATGATGTCCAAAAGATGATGGTCCCCTATTACCTTGTTTGTAATGTGGTCTATATCTGGACTGTGAAGACATGTGTGTCCCTGTCTGAGAACCCTGTTGTTGTTGTTGTCCCTGATTTCTTGCTTTTCTATTTTCACTAAAACCGCCACTGAAAGTCCCTCCTGTCTTGGCCTTCTTACGTAATTCACTAGCTGCACGCTCCTCAAGTCCTTTGTTTTCAATCTTTCTAGCAAGGTCGACTACATCAGAGTAGGATAAAGTCTTCATCTGTGGGTCTACTACAGCGTATAGACGACCAACCAATCCATCAACAAACCTCTGAATTCGAGCTTCTTCGGTAGGCACTAAGTGAGGAGCATATATAGCCAGTTTACAAAACTTAGTGTTATATGTTGACACATCGATATCTGGAGTCTAAACTAATCTCTCAAAGTCTCTAGCATGTTGTTGTATCAGACTATCTGGAAGAAAATGATTCTTGAACAACTTAGTGAACTCGTCCCATGTCAGTGGTGGTGCTCCTGCTGGCATTCCTAGCAATACAGTTTCATATCATGTGTTGGCCATATCCTCTAGTTTGTATGATGCGAGCTCCATGGCTCTCTCACTAGAACATCCAAGAGCACGTAATGCCTTAAGTGTACCATCCAAGAAACTTTGAGGATCTGCTGAATTATCGCAACCTGTGAATTTTGGTGATTTCAATTTCAGGAACTCGTGTAGGGATACTTCCTTATTCCCGAAAGTCTGAGTCTGTGCAGGTGCTTGTGTCTGTAAAGTAGCCTGAGGAGCTGAACTTCCTCCCTGAGTAGGCACTAATGCCTCTAACACATTCAATAACCTTGTCACTGCATCTGCAGGTAAGGCAACAGTAGGTACAACAGTTGACTGGTGGTGGAGCATTGTGAACTCCCTGCTCTTGCACTTGATCTAGCATAACAGCTTGGGTTTGACCCATGTTCCCAACTTGAGGTTGAGGAGCAGTCCGTCTTCTAGTTTGATGAACCCCAACTTGATCGCCACCCCGAGTAGTACCACGTCCAGTACCACGTCCAGCAGATGAGGGTGTGCGTGTCCAAGCCATCTGCGAAAGAAATATTCCAAAGTCAATCTCAAGTTATCTCAACGCACGATCAATGAATAAAAGAAGGGAAAAACATTCCTAGATGTTCAGTAGCCTCAATATCATAAGTATGGGCGCCTACATACCCATGAACAAGACTCTACTAAACATTGCTCCATGACTCGGGACTTAAACCCTAAGCTCTGATACCAACTTTGTCACGACCCTTGTGACCAGCGATTAGAAGCAAGTGCTCCCAAGTAAGCCTCATAGGTAATTTTACAGAAAATCGGGCAGAGTTTCCCCTGTTTTTGGACCATCCCAAAAAATATTTTCTGTCTCAAATCAACAACCAAACATCCTAATATTATAACAAACAATTGACAATATGTCAATTAACCGACACAAGTCTCCACCATGACTAAACCACCAACTAACAACCACAAATACTAATTATCTCCAACTTTAATACTAAAGAACGATAATCAACATAAGGCTAATAGCGAATAATACTCATGACACTAAAAGAATGACTATGGAGCGACTCTAAGAATTTAAAGAAAAGACCATAACAATTGATAAAAATCTCTGCCCACGCGAACAAGTGCGAGGCTCACCAAGAATTCTCAACTTGTGCGCTCTATAATTAACAAACTCCTTGCCTGCGTCAACTGTTCTCTCTGTAAAAAAAAATTAGCGGGGAATAAGTTGCTAGCTCAGTGATTAATAACACTTAACCACAATCATTTTTATTTGGGGACAAGTCAGAAAACATGCTTGCATAATAATCACAAAATAAAATGCCTTTTTTTTAAAACGGTAATGATAATCAGTCTCATCATGTGTTTCCTGTAACAAAATCAATTTAACAATTCAGTAATAAACTCGGTAA
>MU782966.1:68545-98685 GCA_026770625.1 Nicotiana glauca | reverse complement strand
TCGTCCTAAGATTATAGGAATTTCTTCATCCACTTTGCAATCCAAAATTACAAAATCTGCAGGGAACACGAATTTTCCCACCTGAATAAGCACATCATCAAGGATCCCAAATGGACGCCTTACAGTCCTGTCGGCTAGCTGTAGCAACATAGAGGTGGGTCTCGCTCTCCCAATTTCCAACCTCTTATAAATAACCAGGGGCATAAGATTGATGCTGGCCCCTAAATCACAAAGTGCCTTAGCAAAGGCGAAGTTCCCTATAGTGCATGGAATTGTAAAGCTACCTCGATCAGATAGCTTTTCAACAACAGGTCTAGACACCACTGCACTACAGGTCTGAGTAAATGTCACCGTGGCCAAGTCATGGAAATCAAACTTCTGGGACATCAATTCCTTCATCATTTTAGCATATCCCGGCATCTCCTTTAAAGCTTCAATCAATGGAATGTTTACCTGGATTTGTTTGAGCATCTCAAAGAACTTTTTGTATTGCTCCTCCTTTTGGTGCTTGGACAACCTCTGTGGGAATGGTGCAGGAGGTCTTTTCTTCCCAATCACTTGGGATTTCTCTTTCTCAGCTACTATTTCAACTACTGGCTCTTCAACTGGCTTATCTACTTTCTCGGTCTCCTGCTGTATATTCTTCTCTTTAGGTGCGGGCTGGACTGTCACCTTTATCAATACTGTAGAGTCATCCAGCTCAATGGGCACTGGAATAAGTGTCTCAGCTTGTATGTTACCTCGAGCTCTCTTTTGCTCAATATCTAGATCCCTACCATTTCGGAGACTCACTGCCATCAGCTGCTTTGGGCCCTGATCTTTTGGATTGATTTGGGTATTTGTAGGTAATGTCCCTTGAGGGCGATTGTTCAGCGACATTGAGATCTGGCCCACTTGTACCTCAATATTTTTAATGGCTGCATCATGTGCATCCGCTCTTTCATTCATCTTGGCATTGGACCCAATAACCTGCTGCATCATTGCTTCTAGTCTTGCAAATCCATCTTCTTGTCTTCCACCATGCTGTTGCTGAGGTGGATGGTATCCTTGCTGCTGATTGTTGTACCCCTGTGGTCTAGGATACAGTGCCATGTTATTGGGGGGTCTTATACCTCCCATATTTCCGGCGTTGTACTGTGGCTGAGGTGGCCTGTACTGCTGCTGAGTCTGCTGACCCCAATTCTGATTTCCTTGTCTTTGACCCCCATAGTTAGCCACATAATTCATATCTTCAGGGTGCTGATGATGATGATCATGCTATGCATTCCAAGGATTACCAATTGGCTGGCTAACGCAATATGCGCACAAGCCCCGCCCCCATTGGTAGTATCTACTATATGTACTTGCTGCTTTTGCCCTGATTCCTCCACCTTTTTGGTGAGGATGCTCATCTGTGTCAAGAGAGTTGCCATATTTTCAGCCATAGTGTTAGAAGGATAAAGAGGCACTGAGTGCACCACTGGAGTGATAGGTGCATTCCTAGTTGTCCATCCCAAATTTTGTGCCATTTTGTCCAGCAAATTCTGGCCTTCTCTCAAGTCTTTCTCAAGAACGCTCCACCAGCTGAGGCATCTACAATGTTCTTCATTCTCTCTGATAGCCCCATGTAAAATCGTTGTCCCAACATCTGTTCTGGAACACCGTGGTGAGGACACATAACCAACATTCCTTTGAACCTGCCCCATGTCTCATGTAGAGTCTCCATTGGTTTCTGCTTGAAGCTCACGATCTCATCAATTTGTTGAGCAGTTTTGTTGGGCGGGTGGAATTTGTTGTGAAATTGCTTAACTAATTCATCCCAAGTTTCTATAGAGTTGATGGGTAGCGAATTTAGCCAAACCTGTGCAGCTCCTGTCACCGAGAATGGAAACAATAATAGCCCGATTGCCTCCGGAGTCACATTGGGTTGCCTTTGTGTTTTACATATGGATAAGAAGTTTTTCAAGTGGTACTGAGGATCTTCTATTTGTGTCCCAGAAAAGAGTCCCTTGTTTTGCAACAAGTGTAGCATATTATTTGTGATCTGGAACGATTCAGCTTGTATTGCGGGCACAACAATGGAAGTAGCCAAATTGTCAGCTGTTGGTTGTGCCCAGTCATATAATTCACCCTCAGGCACAGGAGGTGCCCCTTCCCTGGCATTTAAGCCAGCTTGCTCATTCCTGACATTTTCGTTGGGATTGTTCACGTCTCCTATGTTAATTTCGATTTTGAGTGTTTGTCGGGATTGTTGAATTCTTTTGTTGGCATGGTTCAATGCCCGGAATGTTTGCTCGGGGTCTAAGAGTCCTTCAAGTAGTTCTCTAATCCTTGTAGACTTTCTAGGCATACACCTGAGCAGCCAAGTCAACAACCGTTAAATTTTCAATGAAAAATTTAGGTAGAGAGAAAACTAACTACAATAAGAATCTTTGTATTTCTGTCAATGGCAATTGATAATTCCGTTAACTCCCCGGCAACGGTGCCAAAATTTGATCACGTCCAACTATGCCTTATAAAAAGGACAATGCGGACGTTGCAAATATAACCCGAGTATTACGCCCAGGGTCGAATCCACGGAGAGTTAACCTATCAATTACTATCTTCAGACCCACTAACTCTTCAGAACCAGCTTCCCAAATATTTGAATCACAGTTGATGGTTTCTTTAGTAACTAAAATTGCAAATAAATTAAACAGCTGTAAACTAAAATGCTAAGGTTGTAAACAATTATGAGAAGAAGCTAAGGTAAAGATTTCCCCTATTGATGGAATCCCTTCTGCTTATGCTTCATAAAAATTTACCAACACATCTCTATCAATCATGAACGCTCTTCTTACCGTAAATCTCTCCCGAGTAATCACAGTAATATACTATTGCACTCTTCCGAGATACACTAGCTAGCTTTAATTAACACAGTTCACTTAAGATTGCACCCAAGGCTTCGTTATCCCTAATCCCGCCTTTAAACCCTCAATTATAGATTCCTCTTATAACTTAGGAGTGGTGTTGTTCAACAATAACCTAAATATGCACTTTTTTCCAAGTTATGCACACTAAATAGGCACAGCTAATTGAGGATCCTGTCAATTAACTACAACAAACACGAAGTTGAACAAATAGAGATTTAACTAGCAATTTGTATTCACATAAACAAGAAGCTCATCCCCCAATAGGTTCCATCAAATCTTTAGACAAGGGATTTAGCTACTCATGGCTATGGGTAAACAAACTAAGATAAGATTCATCATAAACTATCAATAAAAATCAAAGAAAAGAAGAAAGATATTTTGGGTGATCTCTCACAATTGTTTTCCTTGCCAATATAATCTCAAAAATAATACATGCCTCTTCTGGGCGAAGTCTAATATTTAATATAGGGTTTCGGTCTAAAAATCCCGTCTTTTACACTTCGGTCCTCGAAGTTTACTGCGCCTGCCGCGGTTCTGCCGCGGTCACGGTAGAACCGCGGCCAAAGACCCTATCTGAATCTCAAAACTTCTGCAGTTGCCTTCCACCGCGGTTCTGCCGCGGTCGCGGTAGAACCGCGACCAAACTGCTTCTCTGAATTTCAGGGCTGACATATGAGGTTCCATTGGGAATTTACACAATTGGCCTCTTTTTCTCCATTTTTGACTCCAAAACAACTCCCTAGCCTTCCTTGGACATATATCACATGCAAATCATGAAAAGCACTAATAAGAGCATTTTGTTATCACTTTTATCGTCAAAACTACACAAGAAGGTGATTATTTAAGGCGTAATTATAATCAAATTCACCTATTATCAATAAAGAAGCTAGCGAGGAGGGAGCTTCTCTACATAGAAGACGATGACCTTCCTCAACTCAACAGACTGCTCAATCTATTGAGTTAGTTACACCAACCGAGGATGATGCCTCGACACTCTGGGGGAGTATGAAATGGTGGAAAATACCAACTCCCATTTTCAAATTCCACTCGATGTGCCCGGTATCTGCCTTTCTCCCTTACTAAAATCAAATAGGGAAATTCGAAGGGGTCGACCTACAAGGAGAGGTCAATTCATCAAAGTACAGGAAAGGAAACCTTATTCGATGACCATCCCTCCTTCTTAATAGAGATAGGGTTGTCTATCAATCGACAACCGCTGGTAGAATAAATCTACCCGGAGCCTTCGCTGGTATTATAAATAAGTAAGGATTTTTTCTCCTACAGCGGGAAATAAGCATTCGAAACACTAAGGCTAAAAAGGGGGGCTGATACATCGACAACTCATTTATATTGGCACAGCCTATCCAAGAATCTGGACCTGAACCCCTATTCCATGGTAATTTGATATTAAATTTAGCTGCCTTGCATACACTAATATCACAGTAAGCACCTTGGGATGTTTGTTTAAGTCCATAAAGGGACTGATTCAGGCGACAAACTGAGTTCTCCCCTGTGGAGAATATCCGTGAAGGAGAGACGTGTATACTTCCTTTTTTGAACATGTTAAGGCTTAACGCTCTAACTCACTGTAACAACTATAGGTGTCATCGCGCCTAAGTTATCATTCTTTTTCCACTATCTTATTGCTATAGGTGTTCACATAGGATGGTTAAGCCAGGAGAAGGACCGAGAGTTTGCTTAACCAACACATTTTTACATTGCCTTCCCTCCAAATATGTCTTAATTCACACCTCCAATCCCTTCTCATTAGCTCTCTGATTCTCAGGACAATATTGAAACATGGATCCTCAGGCCCAGCCATTGTGGAGCTTTTGTATAGAAACCACAGAGTCTGTCTCAACCTGAATGAGTATATAACCCTCCTCCTAGAAGCTAGTAGTTTGGTACTGTGGGGCTGAGTACCAGGTCCCTGCATGAGTCTTTTTACATGCTTTTGTTTGAACATTTATGAGAGTTTTAATCTTTGCGTTCTTTCTTGTGTCGCGCCCCTTTTTATCGTGAAAGCGGACTTCGACGTTGTGACAACTCTATTAGATGGGAGATAGAGTGTTAAAAGAAGAGTCGCCACCTAGTGATTTTTTAAGGTGCGTTAGGGCACCTAATTGTGGATAGCTCTGTTTGACTAGTCAACGCCACCAATAGTCGGGTGAGGGCTCAAATTACCTCAGGGTGAGGGCTCAAATTACCTCAAAGAGAAGGTATTAGGCACTCTTCGGGGTCCACAACTGTGAGCCCCGGCCGAACTTAAGACTATGTGGATTATAATTAGGGAAGATAAACAAAGAGAATAAGGGTCAAAATTTTTATTATAACATAATGAGAAATAAGGATTACAAGGATATAACTATAACAATCTATATTAGATGACTAAATGTATAAAGAAAGGGGGGGGGGGGTCCTAAGTTTTTTAGTCTAAAGGATCACCCCGTGCAATATAAATAATACTTTGCAACCCTCTTGAGGTAGGAAGTTACTCATATTATTCAGCAGGCACATACTATCGTCTCCTGCTACCCGATTACTATGTTAAAGTTATTTATCTAAGTACGCTCTAATTCAATTCTAAGTCGTACCCTATGTGTGCATAACCCGCCCCATGCCTGTGGTCCAGGAGGCATTGGACCTCTATTTAGGTGGTTCTAGACTTTACTTAGGCTGCTCAAAATAAAACTAAGCGATATACAAAACGAGTAGGTTTTCATATAAAGGCAGTTAAAGGCTCAAGTTAGCCTCCACACTTAGACAACAAATGCACGCAAGCAGATTCAGTATTATGAATAAGTAATTTCAGAATTGAGGCAAATTGAATTCATTAAACCCTATAGACATGGTTTCTATATGACTCTAAATTCGAGCATCGTATATACAACGTTATTGCTCTTAGTGGTTTAGGCGAGGAGGTAGTAAACTGTTTGTAGCTTAGAGCTATTAGCACCGATTTTATAGATATACGTCTTAGAAAGGTGACATTGTCCTATAGGCATGATTTCTAATAGTGGCCTGATTAAGAAATGAAACAGTATTTGAAAGTCCAGCATTAACAGGGTTAATCTCATGAACCATTTTAAGCGAGTGATAATACCCTATAGGCATGATTTCTAATCGATTGGCAGTTGAAACTGATTTTTACTACTTAACCCCTATAGGCATGTTTCTAGGCGAGAAATATGATAACAATAGCAATAGCAAATTAGCCAATAAAGTCATATAGGCATGATTTCTAGATGAAGATCAGTAGAACATATGCTAGTATAATCCTATAGGCATGGTATGCTGTAGTTAAATAAATTGAAGGAAAGTTTATTGGCATTTGTGCCCTATAGGCATGTTATCTAGTAAAACATAGCAGTAGACATAGGATTAAATAAAGTACTTAAGCTTAGGCTTTGATAGTAAACAAGCTGTATGAGTGCGTGATTCCCTAATGGCATGATTTCTACTAGTGTACATGGAGATTAAACAACATATATGGCAGGTTGATAGCATGTAAATCATACGAACCCTATAGGCATGTCTTCTACCCTTTCATGTAAACCTTAGAATATATCCATTTCCCCAGTTTCACTAACACCCCAAATTATATATTACAAAATTATTACAGACCCAATGATGAATGTAAGTACAAATATTATAAAAGCAATAATAGTCGGCCTATAGCAGGCCCAAAGGGAGATACCCAATATTGCATGGGCCTTCAACAAACTCTTTCTTCGCAAAATGGCATGCCCAGATCCAAACATGGGACTATACCCATCAGCACAACCCAAAAACCATAGAGGAACTCAGGCCAAACCAAACAGTCACAAATTGACCATACAAACCAAATATTGAATTACGCAAAAGTTACTTAAACAACCCAGTTTGACAAATTTAGCAGATAAAACGAGGAAAGAAACTGAGTGTCAGAGATAGCTCAAGTCCTAGTAGTAAAGAGATTGACCAAAAGATCCCAAATCCTAGTATGTCGGAGTTCAGAAGAGTCTCAAATGGACCCGAGTAGTGCTCACACTAGGGAGGTCAGTAGAGAGAGTTTTGGTGGCCTTGGCTTTCAATCGACCAAGAGTGATAGATTCAGAATAGTGTAGGTAACAAATGAGAGTGAGAGAACAGTCGAACGATAGAATTTATAGAGGTGCACTTATATTGTAGAAGCAGACATAACATGGGTGATTAAGCAAAGAACATACAAGAAAAGAGAATCAACAAAACTCAAAGAACATGTTGATATCACAAGTTCAAACACTTAGTATATTAGGCAGAAAACATTTTCTAAGGGAAAAGGGCATCAAGATTTCTAAGATTACAAGATCAATATACAAAGGTGCATAATACCAAACAAGTCTAAAGTAGAGCACTCACTTAAAGAATTTAAAGCCTAAGGGTCCCAATTATGCTGAATATCCATTACAACACTAGAAAGAGGACATACCAACTTATAGACAAAAGCCGTATCAACATGGTAAGGAAACACATATTAGGATAACTATTCTAAAGGTCACAACTAATCACTAGGATACATGATTAAGCAGAGCAAAGGCATAGTGAGTGACAAAATAGCATAGGAGCAAGTCATATCTAGAGTGAAGGTCTCAATATAGATTAGAGTACATTCTAAGTACGAGCTATTCATTACAAGAATTTAGAATAAAGTATGGAAGCTACTCATGCTAGGCAATAAAGGGTAAATACTCAGATACTAATATTCAAGCTTAAGAGAGTCCAAATTGTTCAAGTTAAGCATAATATATCTCAGAACTGGAAATTTTAAATAAAATCAAATGCTAAAGAAGTTCAGATTGTGAAAAAGGTTTAATGCCAACAAAGATGCACATAGAGATGGTTTAGAAAACGTATTAGGTCATGAAATTTTAGAGATGTGAATATGCAAGACATAAACATAGAAGAACGAAATTCTAAAAGTCAAGAGACTTACCAGTTATCAGTTGAATAAACAGATAACAAGAAAGAACAAACATCATAGTACTCTGAGTGTCAACAAAGAGCAATAGAACCCAGAATCTTAGTGTATCAGAGTTCCCAAGGGATTTAAGTGAACACCGAGCATTGCTCGCACCAAGAAAGTTGAAAAATTGAATTTTGGTGGCCTTGACTTTCAGTCGGCCAAGAACCAAAATATAGAACAAGATAATGAGATAATGGTAGAACAATAACTTCAATTTTTTAGTGAATCTTGTGATAAAAATCTATTTCAAAGGGGAATGGGGAAGGATCTATATAGTAGTTAAATTAGACGAGTAAATAAGAAAAGAAGTAAATTAAAAATAAACAAAGAAAGAAAAAACATACATGCAATCATAAAGAAACCAGTAAAGTAAAGAAATCAAAAATCAAACCCTAATTAGGGTTCAACGTTTGAAAATCCATCTACTGGTATGAGAAATCAACTATTCTTCCGTGTATATAGACGAGATATTGTCCAGATCTTAGCGATTGAAGTTGAACGGGCCCGAATCTGAGAGATGGTACTTGCCAAGTTTAGGCAAATACTAAGTAACACCATAGTCTTGCAAGTAATACTGAGGTAACACCTAAAAGGTAAGAAAATCACAGAAGGAATCCATGATTGAGACGGATTCAGAGAAGATTGAGGGAGCGACTAGGATTTCTAAATGATGGAGGAGTGTTTAAAGGCGCTTGATGAAGGGAGATATGGATTAGGGTTTGGGTGAGGGGATATAAGGAGGGTGGGGGGAGTGTTGTGAGCCGTTGATCACTTTTGATCTACGGCTAGGATTTAAAACAAGTTGGGTCGGGTTTTGGAGTAGGTAGGTTTATTAGGTCGCTTGGGTTACTGAGGTTATTGGGCCAGGGGTCTATTTGGATCTTAATTGGTCCGCAATTAGTCCTAATTTTAGGCCAGAATTTAAAATAGGAAATTAAGAGAAAATAATTTAATAAAAATAGTTAAATAAAATTTAAAAATGCTATTTATGCAAATTAATACTTTAAAACAATATTAGAAGATTATAAAAATGTAAGATATTATTTTGACCCTGGATAAAATGACAAATGCAATAAAATTGTAAAATATAGACTATTATTGCAAGATTATGCAAATAGGTCAAAAATACTACTGTAATTATATAAAATGACGTAAAAATATTTAAAACATGTATTATAGATGCAAATAATAATTTTAGGTAACTAAGTCATCACAAAATAATTGAAAGGAGTAGTTAACAAATATTCAAGTAATTTAAATACAAGAAAATCAATTTTAAAGCTCTAAAATTTATGAAACATTATAGAAAATGTTTGTATCGATTTTGTAAACTAAATAATAATGCAAAATGATGTTTTGAATGTATATATACTATTTAAGAGAATATGAGAGCAAAATTGGGTATCAACATCTTGCTTACGTGTTTTTGCTCAAGTTTTACTATTTGCGTCTAATTATGCAAGGCTTTGGGTGTATTTTCACCCAAAGGCATTTGGATTTTAGAAACAAGTTCTTCCAAAATCAACTCTTTATGGTGAGAGTTTTCATAAGAGAGGAACCTCTTATTACGGTGCTCTTAAAGAGGACATCTCTTGTTCATTACAGCACTAGCATTTGAAGTACTTGTTTAACTTTCAAATGACAAAATCAATTCATCGTTCAGACAAGAAACAAGATGGAAATAAAAGGACTTTACTTTATTTCTTTTATTTTCAGAAAGTATATAAGCATTCGGTATGCTAAAAAGAAATTGCCATTTCTTGTGGCTAACTTTTACAACTTGTTTCTACAGGGCTGGCTGTGCATTCCCCAATCCCGATGATACAATATATTTTTGGTTTTCATATTCCAGTCAATGTGGTATTCATTGTTGCCGTATCCTTATATCATTCCCTTCCCTCCAAGTGTTCGAATGCGAAGAATGCGATTTGGAACACTGAAAGTTTTGCACCTTCAAGGATTCCACTAATGAATTTCTAGATAATCTTTAGTTTGGTAACAAACTTCACTTACCCTTAGGAATTTATGCTATTAGACCAAAGATTATATAATAATCCCCTAGTGGTTTGTACTTCTGGGTAACCTTTGCTTAATAGCAAACTCAATTTTCCGGTAGAAATTTTCCTATCAAGCCAAAGATCATCTAACCGCTCCGGAGAGGTTCTTCACTTGCGTGCCTTGCTATTAAAATGTCTTATTGCTACTGTTGAAACCTTCTTTATAGTATGCTTTCCGTTGCTGTCTTGTTAAAAAACTTGCCAGAAAAAACTAAATGGGATAAAAGCAGGACGAAGGGAAAAAGAGTACAGCATATACTTTCAGTATAGGTGATGCTCATCAGCAATAATATCTCTTGAGGTGTGCCACATTCGAGTTTCTTGGAAAGTTTTCTCCATCCTAATTATCCAACTCGTATGAACCTTTACCGTTGACAGTTGAAACCCGATAGGGGCCTTCCCAGGTTGGACCTAGCTTCCAAGCGTTGAGTTCCCGGGTGTTTTATGTTATTTCCTTAGAACCAAGTCTCACACTTTGAAATAACGAAGGTTTGCTCTGCAATTATAATATTTTTTTTCTCTGCTTTTGTGCTGCCATTATTATATTCGCCAAGTCCCTGCGCTCATCGAGTAGTTCCAAGTTGACTAACATTGCTTCGTTATTTTGTCTCTTCACTTGCCTGGAAATATCTCAAGGTAGGCTCCCCTACTTCCACCGGGATTGAGGATTTTGCTCCGTACACAAGGGAGAAAGGAGTCTCTCCTATGCTCAATTTGGCTGTTGTTAGATACACCCATAGCCCTCTAGGCAGTTCCTCCGGCCATTTACCTTTAGCCGCTTCTAACCTCTTTTTGAGATTTTGTATAATAACTTTATTCTTTGATGCTTGACCATTTGCACTCGGATGATTGGGCGAAGATGTGGTTCTTTTGATTTTCAAGTCTTCAAGGGACTTTATGATATTCAGGCTTATAAACTGTGGTTCCGTTATCACATGCTATCTCTTTTGGTATTACAAGTCCACAAATTATTTTCTTTCACAAGAAATCTACCACATCACATTCGCCGATCTTCTGATAAGAACCTACCTCAACCCACTTAGAAAAATAGTCACTCAAAATTAAAAGAAATCTTACCTTTCCAGGGGCCGGGGAAATGGTCCAATGATATCCATCTGACACTTCATGAATGACCATGGAGATAGAACCAAGTGCAATGGTTCTGCTGCTTGATGTACCAGTGGTGCGTAGCATTGAAACTTATCGCATTTGCACGAAAGCTTTGGCGTCTTGTTCCGTTCGGCCAATAGTATCCCGCCCTTACCAATTTTAGTACTAAAGAGTCTGCACTCAAATAATTTCCACATATCCTTTTGTGGAATTCTTGCATAACATAATTAGCTTCGGAGGCTCCCAAGCATCAGGACAGCGGGCCTTGGAAAGATTTCCTATACAGTTAGCCTTCTTTGAAGCTATATCGTGCTTCTTTGGCGCGCATCGCCTGGTATCCCTTGGAGTCTGATAACTAGGGATTATGATGCATTTTACACTCCTTCTTACTCAAGTTTTGATTAGAAATGCATACAAAATAATCCCAAAGTCTTACGGGTTGTACTTGATTGCAAGGTTTGATCAACAAGGTGACAATTCGTCAAAATCAGCTCAAAAAGGAGTGAAACGTGCACAAGTACCAAGAACAATCCAAGCTCACTAAAACAGGACCAATGCAATCGCACGCTATTCTGTGCAGTCCGCAAAGGAGAGGTTCAGAGAGTACTTATCTCAGGTAGCAAAGCAATATGGCCGCACTCCATTCTTTGCAGTTCGCAAAGAAGAGATTCAGAGAGTGCTCAATTTTAGGCAGCCAAGTGATGCGGCCGCACTCCATTTTGTGCGGTCTGCATTGACCTTATTGTGGCCGCACTCGATTCTGTGCGGTCCGCAAAGTCTCAACTTCAGAGAGTTGTCAAGATGGGCAATTTATTGCCAATGCGGTCCGCGTTCCATTTTGAGCGGACCGCAACAGGATCCACCGCGGCCGCGGTGCATTTTGTGCGGTCCGCGGTGGCCATGTTCAAAGAGAAGGAATTTCAGCTAAGAGCCTTAGTGCGGCCGCACTTGATTTTGTGCGGTCCGCACTAGCCACCCAGGGGTATTTTTGTCCAAAATTTTTGGCCTAGTATAAATAGTTTATTTTCCTATTTTTAGGTCATCAGTTAGATTCTACAGTTGAGCTGTGCACGTGAATAGTGTTCTTTTTCCATTTGGAGTAATCTTACAAGAGTTTTACCATTGAATCTTCAAGTTTTAATTTGTAATTTAATATTATGGGTTTATCTTCATCTATTTCTTTGTTTTCTTCTATTATCATGAGTAGCTAGACCCATCAGCTAGGGTTGTGGCTCAACCCTATTATGGGTAATTGATAGGATTTGTGTTTTAAGGTTTGAATGTCTATGGGTGTTTGATATTTGGACTAATTTATGGTTTTATTGTTGAATTAGTGGTTGCAAACACTAGTTTATGCTTAGTTGACTTGGGTTCTTCTTGAAAAAGAGAGCCTAAGTCTATAAAATTAGTCCAACAAGGAATTGGGGCGTACTCAAGAGAATTGATAGCCCCAATTAAAGGGTTAAACCAAGAGATCGTAATACCCGGCTTGAACCTAGATTGCTTGTACAAATGATCATACCCAATTGATCTTGAGAAAGTCAAATCCGGCAAAATCACTCAAACTACCGAGAGGTATAAAGTGAGTAGAATCGTGCAATGGTTATATCGTAATCCCCAAATATGAAAACCTAGCCTTAGATACGAGAACCCATCAAGTATACACCTAGGTGAAAGTCACTCCCCTAGTGACTTTTACCTAATTAGACAATCTTCAATAGTCTCCTCTTAGCTTAACTTAGCTTAATTTAGCATCTTAGTAGTATAAATTTAGAAGTAATATCAAAACCAAAAATATTTAGAAGTGCAATTAGGAATAATTATGCAACTCTAACTTAGATAGAAACTCAGTTCCAATCTCTAGCTCCGTGTGAAAATCGATCCTGACCTTCTCGGGTAAAAGTTGCTTCGACCTCTCTTGTTACTTTATAGTAGTACAAGGTTGGCCTCGATCACTGTGTCACAACTTCAGGTGCAAAATGGCAGCAAACAACAATGACCCGCTTGGTAATGTGGTTGCGATGGAGGAGGTAGATGATATTGGAGATGATGAGGTGCCTCTTGTACCTCAAGGACAAAGTAGAGGCTGCCAGGCCAATGCAAATGAAAATATTCCAGACCCTTTTCCGCCACCTCTAAGAGTGGCCCCTCGAGTTCTTCCCAACTAAGGCTATGCTAGTGCAATTGTCCCGCCCCGGATCCGGGCAGGAAATTTTCAAATTACCAATGTGATACTGACATTGTTGGAGCAACATGGGTATTTCATGGGTGCTCCCACTCAGAATGCTTACAAACATCTCAAGGGGTTCGTGGATACCTGTTGGGGGAGCAAACAAACCAATGTTTCCAAGGATGGGGGGGTATTGGATTGGCTTGAGCGACTTTCCAACCATTCCATCACTACTTGGGATGAGTTGGCAGATAAGTTCATTGCCAAAATTTTCTCACCAGGGCACATGGCAGCATTAAGGGACGATATCATAGCTTTCACGCAGGAGCCCATCAAACCATTACACGAGATTTGGGAGAGATACAGAACTATGGTGAAGGAATGCCCCAACAATGATATGACAGAGGCAATTATACAACAAACCTTCTACTGAAGCATCAACACAACGAATCAATGCATAGTAAATCAGCTGGCTGGGGGTAATTTCATGAAGCTGCCTTATGATGAAGCTTGTGCTATTCTTGATGAGATGGCTGACACATCCTCTGCTTGGCAAAGTAGAGCCAATGTGCCACACGGTGACCCTACGATCACTCACTTTCTCAAAGAACTACATGACCATGTGCAGGCTATAGCAGAACTTACAACAACAATGAATCAATAGCAAAGGCACAGTTGCAACAAGTTCAAAATCCTTGCCAAGTGAATGCCATGGAGGTTGTCAACATGCTAGTGAACAATAGAAGACAAAGGGTTCAACAGAACTAAAGGAGTTCGGATCAATTTGACAATGATTGTGGTGGATTCTAAGATGATGGTTATGATGGGCAGAATGAAGAGGTACAATATATGAATAATTATCAAGGCCAAAGGGATAAGTCTTCTAACCAGTAGCAACAATGGAGATCCCAAGGCAATTGGGGTAACCAGCAGCTAGGCAACAACAATTGGAATAATCAACAACAAGGGACCAACAATTGGGAAACAATAATCAAAATTCAAATTGGGTCAATCAAAATAACAATTGGAACAATCAGGGAAACTGGGGCAACAACAATTGGGGTGGAAACAACAATCAGAGTGGATGGAACAACAACTAGGGCAATTAGAGGCAAGGCTTTCAAAGGCCCCCAATGTACCAACAACCGAGCAATCCCCCACCTTTTCCATCCCAGGGTCCTCGTTCTTCTAACAAATAATTAGAGAGAATTGAAATGATGTTTGAACAGATGATGAAAAAGAATGCTGACTTTGATGCACAATTGGCTTCTCACAACATTTTCATCAGAAATTTGGAGGTTCAGCTAGGCCAAATCTCACAGTTCTTGAATACTCATCCTAAGGGGGCTCTACCGAGTGATACGGTAGTTAACCCAAAAGGTGGGAGCAATCATGTTATGGAAGTAACTGCAAGGAGTGGACGAGGCGATGATGTGATCGCCTCTAAACAAAAGCAAATTTTAGGTAAAGAAGTTGAGTTGCAAGAAGATGAAGTTCCTTTGGTGGTTGAGAATGTGATTGATGAAAATGTGAACACATAATAGACATGCCGGAGCTGGTTGTGCCAAAAGTCAAGGCACCCTTGCCTAGGCCACCTCCACCTTATCCTCAGAGGCTAGCAAAGCAGAAAAATGAGAATCAGTTCAAAACGTTCGTTGACATAAAGAAGAGCTTATCCATTAATGTGCCTTTGGTGGATGCTTTGGAGAAAGTGTCTGGCTATGCTAAATTCATGAAAGATTTGGTAACAAAGAAAAGGTCTATGGACTGATGACCTTCCAAGTTAGTGCTATAGTACATTCAATGGCCCCGAAGTTGGAGGATCCCGGTGCTTTCACCATCCCTTGCACTATTGGGAGTGCAGACTTTGCTAAAGCTCTATGTGATTTGGGAGTGAGTATCAACTTGATGCCCTACTCAGTTTTCAAGATTTGGGTATTGGGAAATCGAGGCCGACTTCCATGAGATTGAAAATGGTGGATAGATCAATGAATATTGGGTATTGTCGATGATGTGCTTGTCCGGATGGAAAATTTTATCTTGCCAGCTGATTTTATGATCTTGGATTGTAAGGTAGATTATGAAGTTTCGATCATATTAGAGAGACCTTTCCTTGCTACGGGGAAGGCCTTAGTTGATGTGGAAGCAGGGGAACTCACTTTCTGGGTGGGTGATGAAAAAGTGGTCTTTCATGTGTGCAAGTCAATGAAGCAGCCCAATTGTAGGTAGATGCCACAATGGTGGTACTCAAATAGTGGAAGAAGGCAATTGGATGGACTTTAGCTGATATTCCGGGAATAAGCCCCGCATTCTGTATGCACAAGATTATTCTTTAAGATGATGAAAAACCTTCCTTGGAACATCAAAGGAGGTTGAATGAGGCAATGCAAGAAGTTGTAAAAAAGGAGGTTATCAATTGGTTAGATGCCGGGGTTGTGTACCCTATCGCTGACAGCTCGTGGACTTCGTCGGTGCAGTGTATGCCAAAGAAAGGTGGTATGACCGCATGGACCAATGTTAAAAATGAACTAATTCCAACCCAAACAGTTACTGGATGGAGGGTGTGCACGAACCACCGCAAGCTGAACAAGGTGACCCGCAAGGATCACTTCCTATTGCCTTTCCTTGACCAGATGCTTGATTGTCTTGTTGGGCGTGCCTTCTATTTTTGCTTGGATGGATATTATGGTACAACCAAATCTTGATTTCTCCGGAGGATCAGGAGAAGACAACATTTAGTTGCCCATATGGCACCTTTGCCTTTTCTCAAATGCCTTTTGGGTTATGTAATGCACTGGCAATATTCCAACGGTGTATGATGGCCATTTTTATCGATATGGTGGAAGATATTTTGGAGGTGTTCATGGACGACTTTAGTGTTGTGGGTGATTCATTTATGAACGTTTGAAAAATCTAGATAGAGTGTTGGCCCGTTGTGAAGACACCAATCTTGTGCTCAATTGGGTAAAATACCACTTCATGGTTAAGGAGGGCACAATGTTCAACCATAAAATTTTGAAGCATGGCATAGAGGGGGACAAGGCCAAAATAGAGGTGATTTCAAGGCTTCCCCTCCCCACTTCTGTAAAAGGGTTAGAAGTTTTCTTGGGCATGCAGGGTTCTATTGGAGATTTATCAAGGACTTTTCGAAGGTAGTGAATCCTTTGTGCAAGCCAGTAAAAAAGGATGCCAAGTTCGTGTTCGATGAGGGATGTATACAAGCATTTGAACTTCTCAAGTGTAAGTTGACCACCACCCCTATCATTATCTCACCTAATTGGAGCTTGCCTTTCGAGCTCATGTGCGACGTGAGTAATGTTGCAGTTGGGGCAGTTTTGGGTCAAAGAGTGAAGAAAATGTTTCATCCAGTGTACTACGCGACCAAGGCAATGAATGAGGCTCAAAGGAACTACACGGTAACTGAGAAAGAGTTGTTAGCTATAATGTTCGCAATGGAAAATTTTTGGCCATATCTCATGGGATCCAAGGTCATAGTGCACACCGATCATGCAGCTCTTAGGTATTTGATGACGAAGAAAGACTCCAAAGCTAGGCTGACGAGATGGGTCTTGTTACTTTGAGAGTTTGATTTGGAAATCGTGGACCGGAAAGGTAGTGAAAACCAAGTGGCGGACCACTTGTCCTGCTTGGAGGAGGAAGGGAGGCTGTTTTGATGGCTTAGAGATCAATGATGCATTTATCGATGAGCAGCTGCTTTATGTGTCAATGAATGATATGCCATGGTTTGCGGATTTTGCTAATTACCTTATGACTGGTATAATCCCGTGTGAGCTCTCTTCTAACCAAAGGAAGAAGCTCGAACGGATAGTTTGGATTTCTATTGGGATGAACCTTACTTATTCAAGATTCGCACCGACGAAGTGATCCAGAGGTGTGTCCCTGAGGAGGAGGAGTTGAGTATCTTAGAGGCTTGTCATTGCTCTCCCTATGGTGGCCATCATGGCGGGGCAAGGATAGCTTCGAAGGTTCTGAGTTATGGGTTTAATTGGCCAACTTTGTATAAAGATGCAAGTGAACTTGTAAAGAGGTGTAACGAATGTCAAAGAGTGGGTGGTATTTCGAAGAAAGATGAGATGCCTCTCAACACCATTCTAGAAGTGGATATTTTTTATGTGTGGGGTATTGATTTCATGGGCCCATTTGTAAGCTCGTGCGGGAACACATACATTCTAGTGGTGGTTGACTATGCTTCAAAATGGGTCGAGGCCATGGCTTTGCCCAACAATGAAGCTCGAAGTGCGGTTGCGTTTCTCAAAAAGAGCATTTTTACAAGGTTTGGCACTCCTCGTGAAATCATAAGTGATGGGGGTTCGCACTTTTGCAATAGAGCTTTTGAAACCTTGCTTGCAAAGTATGGTGTCAACCACAAAGTTTCTACTCCTTATCATCCTCATCAAACAGGGAAATCAAGAGTATTCTATCTAAAACGGTCAATGCAAATAGGATCGATTGGTCTAAGAAGTTGGATGATTCTATATGGGCTCACAGGACTGCTTACAAGACTCTGATTGGTATGTCTCCGTACTGGTTGGTGTTTGGGAAAGCTTTCCATCAACCGGTTGAGTTAGAGCACAAGGCCATGTGGGCTTTAAGGAAATTGAACCTTGAATGCGATATGGCAGCGAATCTTCGTATGGAGCAGCTTAATAAACTTGATGAATTCCGATTCCATGCCTACTCCAGTTCATCCTTGTACAAGGACAAGATGAAGTACCTTCATGATAAATATTCTCATAGCAAGGAGTTCAAAGTGGGTGATTTGGTTCTCTTGTTCAACTCTCGGTTACATTTTTTTTCCGGGAAAGCTTAAGTCAAAATGGAGTGGACCTTTTGAAGTGGTGTTTGTGACTCCGTTTGGTGCACTTGGTTTGAAGAACGAAAATGGGGAGGTTTTCAGAGTTAATGGGAACAGGGTCAGGCATTACCAGGGTAAATTGGTGACAGCCACGTGGTGGCACTTCTTCATCTAAAATAAGTTGATGGTAACATGCGTCGTGCCGCGACGTTAAATCAAGCGCTTCTTGAGAGGCAATCCATGTGCTTTTCTTTTCATTTTTCTTTGATTTTCATTGTAGTATAGGATTTATTTTTGGACTGACTGGTTGTAATATGATGCAGGATTGTGTTGATGTAGTGCAAGACAAAGTGGAACAAAATTGATCAAGTCTCTGAAGTTTGCAATGCAGGCCGCACTACATTTTCTGCGGCCGCAAAGGACTTAGTACGGGGGCACAAAATTAGTACGGACCGCAGTGATGGTTGATGTTGAAAATCAACTCTCTGAAGTTTGCCACCGCAGTCACATTACATTTTGTGCGGCCAGCGGTGGACAATTGCGGCCGCGGAGCATTTTGTGCGGTCCGCTGTGGTTGCATTCTCAAACATCCATGTTCCTGAGCAATGCGGACCACAATACCATTTTGTGTGGTCCGCGGTGGGTAAGTTAGCTGGGGCTCAAGACCTTTTTCTATAAATAGGACCTGTGGCCCTCCATTTGAACTTTTCGCTCTTTTTACTCCCAGAATCCCAAAAAATCACTGTTCACTACTTCTCACTGTCTAAATTGCACAAATTCATCTGCTTAGTCTCGATTGATCATCAGTGTATCTCATTTTTGTTAACTTTAATTCCTTCTTAGTTGTTTAATTTTTCTTTTTTCTTTTGATTTTTATTTTTCTCTTAGTTTTTCTTCTATTTTTCCCGTTTTCTTTCAATTTGTAGCTTAGTTAATCACATTTTAATTAAGCATAATTAGATAAAACACTAAAGCAACACCTAGGGAATCATTGCTAGATAAAAATTTGGACAAAAAAATGGACAAAACACTGAACCCTAGGTTGTTGCTGCTGCTGGGCACTCTATGCGGACCGCAATGGTTTTTGTGCGGTCCACGGTGCTTTTGTACGATCCGCAATGCCATTTAGTGCGGACCGCGATGAAGTGGAACTTGAGGACTGCGGCCGTATTATATTTTGTGAGGTCCGCAGTGCCTTAATGGGGACCGCATTACATTTTGTGCAGTCCGCGTTGCACAGATTCAGAGAGTGGGTAGTTTGAACCCTACCTCTGTGCGGACCGCAAAAGATTTTGTGCAGTCCGTAGTGGCCTCTTTGCGGCTGCACTGCATTTTGTGCATTCCACATTCTACATTTTTGTTCTGCAACTATTTTCCTGCAGCTGTCAAATTAATTGATTCTATTGATACTAACAAAGCATGATTGAATGTTGCTTGCAGACAATGGTGAGATCAAGAGGCAAAGGTGATAAACAACCAGGACGAGGAGAGTCCTCCGGGGAGAGGGGACGTGGAAAGATAAAATTGATACCCCAAGTTTGGAAAGCAATAAAAGCAACAAGGAAGGCGATTTGTATTGCTGATAAAACTGCTTCCCACTCATCGGGAAGTGAGTATGAACCTTCCCGGGAGGTATCTGACTCGGACTTCGTCCTGGAGTATATATATGACTTCCCAGACAGATTTAGACTGACATATGCCCCACTCCTCAAGGCTCTCCCACTGCCCGAGCACTAGTGCGTGTATCTTCTGAGTCGTTTCAGGGCTCAGCCGCTGGCAGTGGCAAAGAATATTCCATATCTCCTACAACTTCACTATCCGGAGAGAGCCCCATAGCAGAAGTAGAGGATGGAGTAGAAGGGGGTGAGCCTCAGGTGGGAGGAGTAGAGAGAACTAGAAATATGGTGGCATGGCAGGACCGGTTTGTGAGTGAGGTGGCCTACCATAAGTTCAGAGAATGGTGGCCTGAGAGGAAATTGATTCCTGAACGAAGTTTTGTTGATAGAGACTTCCTGCCTCATAATCCCAATGTGAGAAGACAGTTCAGAGAGAGAGTGGGCTGGGAGCACTTCTTAAGCAACTGTGAGGATGCAAACGAGCACCTGGTTAAGGATTTTTACACCAATGTTGCCCACATAAAAAAGGGTACCAAAATGACCAAGGTGAGGAATTTAAAAGTACTATTTGATGGAAAAGCAATAAATGACTACTTGGGCTTCAATGATCAGGATGAATCATTATATTTGGAGAAGATGGCATTGGGTGAGAAAGCTCGTCCTTGGTTGGCACAGTACTTGGCAATCCCAGGTACCACCCCCGATTGGTTGAATACAGAAGTGAAGATCTTAAGGAGAAGTTTGAATTTCGAGGATAAGGGGTGGGAGACATTCGTGTGCAGCAGACTAGACCCCACTACCTATGACAACTTACTCCCTCTTCATCGGGCTATATTAGTATCATCAATCATGGCGGGGTACTCGATTAACATCGAGAATGTGATGTCTCGGGTTATTACATGGGTGGTGAACGAAGGTGACAGAAACAATCCCTTCCCCAGCTTCTTGACCATGTACCTGAAGGACTTAGAGGTAAGAAGCGAAAATTTGATGTGAAAGTGAAAGCAAAAACACCGTTCTCATGGTACAGCCTGCAGGGTGATGAAAACCCTAAAGGCAAGAACTATAAAGGAAAAGCCACTACTTAAACTAGCCAGTCTGAAGAGCCAGTAGTGGTAGTGGCTCCTACTCAGTCTCATTCCACCGCAACAGACATGCCCCTAGGTCTATCCACTTCTATAGCTCCAGACATAACTTCCACCGCTTCCTACCCATTGATTGCCCATCGTCTGAGCCAGGCCCTCGTCAGCATCAACAACTGGATGTAGACAACTTCTCCTAAGTTGTCTATATTAACTACTATGGTGGCAGCCTAGTCAGCACTTCCTCATCCACAGGTGCCACAGTCTATTGAGGACACTCTCAAGGAGCTTCTGGACAACTAGAAGAAGCTCCTAGAGAACCAGAAATTGATCACAGAGGCTATTGATTCACATGGGAAAGCACTCAAGGAGCTTGCAGAGGAGGCAAAGAAAATGAGAAAGACTCGGGCTTCAAAGGAGTCGATGAATAAGCTCAGGGTAGAGGTTGAGGGCTGAAGGCGGATTAGTTACCTTTAGATTTGTTATTGCATGACCCAGCACCAGCAGCCCAGCCCTAGCCAGAGCAGGAGTTAGAGAGGCCTCCCAAGAGTAGGAGTGTGATTCCCTATTCAGATGACACTAACATACAGTTGGAGGACCCGTAGGGAGATTCCTTAAGCCAGCCCAAGAAGTCAACCCAGGACTCAGTCTAGGTCTAGGAACAGGTCCTAGCAGAGCCATAGGCCATATGGAGCCAGTCACAGGTTCCTGAGCAGACACAGGACCCAGACTCAGGATCCCATACAGACGGAGGACCCATAGGGAGTTTTTTTTTCCTTCTTTCTCTCTTTTTGTGCTTATTATGGTTAGTTGGCATTGAGGACAATGCCAGCTTTCATTTAAGGGAGTAGCCCTATTTGGATTTGCATGATTGTACATATGATAATATTTTATGCTTTCTTTCCTTTTCTATCTTTGGTATGTATATAACTTTAGCATTTCATTACACTTTTCTTACTTTATACTTTGGGTCTGTATATAAAGTTACCTTCTTATGCTTATATTCATTCTCCATATTGTATATTCATCTAAATCCTCTCTTGTACATATTCATTTTACTTTCCACATTTTTCATTTCTTTGCTTCTTATTTTATGTTCGTAGCTTCTTGTTTTGAGTTTTTGCAATAAGCCTTTGGTTTTCTTAATGTCACGGTTCTTTCAAAAGTTGGAATTTGTGTGAATCGGGTGGCTCTTTCCGATGATGGATGGCATGACAACCTTCTTAAGGGTTTGAGTCTGTTTTTCTTTTTTTTTCTACTGTTTAGTAGTTAGTTGGTAAGGATGCCTCAAGCAAAGCTTCACTTGGGCCTAACACATTTGTCTTTGATCCCATGATCAAAAATAAATCGTTGTGTGTATGATGGTAAAAGTTGTGACCTTGAGACTCTTATGTTGGCCGATAATAATCAAGTGGTTTTTCGGGGCTATTGTGTGCTCAAATCTTATCTAAGATTGTTGTGGGCCCCTGACTCCGTGTCTTTAGCAATCCCAAATCTTGTAAGGTGAGAGTCTGAATTGTAAGTCCAAGTCACGGGCCATTGGTCTAGAACTTGCCCTGAATGTTTGTCTAGGCGAAATCCTAAGTGGAATTTGACTTGAGACGTGATTATAGGCTCTCCTTGATCTGAACGATATCTTGAGCACTTCCAAAGCCTACTAATAATAAAAATCCCTAGTCAGCCCTTTTGATCCTCAGACCTTTTTCTTTTAAGAACCACGCAAAAGATACCCTCTCTTGGCACCCGATCTTTCCTTGGCACATGGCTAAAGTATAAGTTTGGGGGAGAGACGAGGATTGAAACAAAGTGGTAAAAGGTACAAAATGAAGAAAAGGACATGCAATGAAAAAGAAAGAAAACCAAAAAAAAGACAAAAAGAATGTTCAATGTAGAAAAGAATGAAGGGATTCAATAAAAGCAAAAAAAGAAAGGTGTCGAAAGTTTAGAAAGGAGAAAATATTTGAAATGTACAAGAAAGAGTGACAATGTATCTCTCTAACCCCATAGAAAGAAGTTAAATGACTTAAAACGTCAAGTGAATGTGTGCCAAAATGAAGCAAAAGAAGTGCTAAAGGGAAGATGGAACCTACTTTGACCAAACATTTCCTACCCTACACCAAAAGTCTTCACTATGTCTCCACAAAAAGCCCTATATGATCTTGAGTTGAATGAAGCTTACATTAGTGGTGACTCACATAAGGGGCAAGCATATAGTACCTAGCGCCGGACTTTTCACTTTTCCTTGAGAGAGATGAGTGTATTTCCATTAACCTTTTTCTGAGTGATACTATTCTAAAGGTGAGGTTTGCTTAGGGAGAGTCGAGGATGTGTGAGTTTGGGTTCCACAATGATCTAAGTAATAGGAAGAGTTCCTTTGATGTGTTGAGTCAACTCTTGATGCTCTTGTGTCACACTAGATCCATGTGTTTAAAAGAGTGGATGTTGTTAATGATTCATTATAATAAAGGGCAATTGTTAGTCCCAACTGATGATAGTTGAGGTCACATTAGGTCAGCCAATTTTTTTTCGATTTACTCTTAAAGGGTGCGTCTTATTTTGTTTGCTTGAGGGCAAGCAAAAGCTTAAGTTTGGGAGAGTTGATAACTAGAAATTATGATGCATTTTACACTTCTTATTACTTAAGTTTTGATTAGAAATGTGTACAAAATAGTCCCAAAGGCTTACATGTTGTACTTGATTGTAGGGTTTGATCAACAAGGTGACAATTCGTCAAAACCAGCTCAAAAAGGAGTGAAACATGCACAAGTACCAAGAACAAGTCCAAGCTTAGTAAAACAGGACCAATGCGGCTGCACTCTATTCTGTGCGGTCCGCAAAGGAGAGGTTCAGAGATTACTCATTTCAGGCAGCAAAGAAATGCAGCCGCACTCCATTCTGTGCGGTCCGCAAAGAAGAGATTCAGAGAGTGCTCAATTTCAGGCAGCCAAGTGATGCGGCCACACTCTATTCTGTGCGGTCCATATTGACCTTATTGCGGCCACACTCGATTCTGTGCAGTACGCAAAGATCAACTTCAGAGAGTTGTCAAGATGGAGGATTATTGTCAATGAGGTCCGTGTTCCATTTTGAGCGGACCGCAACAGGAGCCACCACAACTGTAGTGCATTTTGTACGGTCCGCGGTGGCTATGTTCAGAGAGCAGGAATTTTAGCTAAGAGCCTTAGTGCGGCCGCACTTGATTTTGTATGGCCTGCACTAGCCCCGTAGGGGTATTTTTGTCCAAAATTTTTGGCCTAGTATAAATAGTTTCTTTTCCCATTTTTGGGTCATCAGTTAGATTCTACAGCTGAGCTGCGCTCGTGAATAGAGTTCTTTTGCCATTTGGAGTAATTTTACAAGAGTTTTACCATTGAATCTTCACGTTTTAATTAGTAATTTGATATTATGGGTTTATCTTCATCTATTTCTTTGTTTTCCTCTATTATCATGAGTAGCTAGATCCATCAACTAGAGGGTAATTGATGGGTCTTGTGTTTTAAGGTTTGAATGTCTATGGATGTTTGATATTTGGACTAATTTATGGTTTTATTGTTGAATTAGTGGTTGCAAACACTAGTTTATGCTTAGTTGACTGGGTTCTTCTTGAGAAAGAGAGCCCAAGTCTATAAAATTAGTCCAACAAGGAATTGGGGCGTACTCAAGAGAATTGATAGCCCCAATTAAAGGTTTAAACCGAGAGATCGCAATACCCGACTTGGACCTAGATTGCTTGCACAAATGATCATACCCAATTGATCTTGAGAAAGTCAATTAGGGCAAAATCACTCGAACTACCGAGAGGTATAGAGTGAGTAGAATCGTGCAATGGTTATATTGTAATTCCCAAATATGACATAGACTTAGACACAAGAACCCATCAAGTATACACCTAGGTGAAAGTCACTCCCCTAGTGACTTTTAACTAATTAGACAATCTTCAATAGTCTCCTATTAGCTTAACTTAGATTAATTTAGAATCTTAGTAGTATAAATTTAGAAGTAATATCAAAACCAAAAATATTTAGAAGTGTAATTAGGAATAATTACGCAACTCTAACTTAGATAGAAACTCAGTTCCAATCTCTAGCTCACTGTGGAAATCAATCCCGACCTTCTCGGGTAAAAGCTGCTTCGACCTCTCTTGCTACTTTATAGTAGTACAGGGTTGGCCTCGATTAGAGTTTTTGGTCAACTTCCCATGTTCGAGATAATCAATGATCTAATTTCTCCAGTCCCAGACCAAATTAGTCATATTTACCTCATAGTAGCTATATGCGTCTAGAACCGAGTGCATGAGCTGTATTACCCTCTCGGAATCTGATCCCTTCATTTTCTTTGATGAACCGAGGTTAGCTAATGCATCTGCATTTGCATTTTCTTCCCTTGAGATATGCATAATTGACTACTCCCGAAATCGAGCAAGCAGATCCTGAGCCTTCACTACATATTATCGTATGCGCACCTTTTTGGTTTCGAAGATTCCATAGACCCGATTTACCACCAGCTGAGGGTCGCATTTGATTTTTATGATCTTGAAATCTAGTTCTCGAGTCGATTCAGGTTCTGCAATCAAAGCTTCATACTCTTCTTCATTGTTAGTCAAAGTGACCGTTCTTACGGTATGCCTACGGTTTCTCTTGAAGACGTGGTTAACACTATGCCAAGCCCAGACCCCTTTATGTTGGAAGCTCCATCCGTAAATAAGGTCAATACTCCCAATGTCGATTCTGACACCATCACTTCTTTTTTGGTTTCCAGAGGCAGCAATCCTAGATTGAAATCGGCCACAAAGTCGGCCAAAACTTGCGACTTAATCGCAGTCCTAGATTTATACTCTATGTCAAGTTCACTCATTTCGATGGCCCATTTTGCCAACCTAACCGAGAGTTCAAGTTTGTGAAGGATATTTCGCAGGGGAAAAGTGGTCTCCACAGCTATCGGATGGTGTTAGAAGTAAGTCCTCAGCTTCCGAGTGGCAACTACGAGAGCTAAGGTCAACTTCTCCAAATGCGGGTAACGAGTTTTTTCTCCTATTAAAATTTTACAAATGTAATAAATGGAAGATTGTGTACCTTCATCCTCATGGACTAAAACAATGCTTATGGCTACCTCGGAGACTGCTAAGTAGATTAACAATTTTTAACCTTCCTCCAACTTTGATAATAACAGTGGGCTTGACACGTACCTTTCCAAATCCCTCAAAGCCAACTGGCATTTTGGGGTCCATTCGAAGTTGTTTTTCTTTTTGAGCAGCATGAAGAAATGGTGGCATTTCTTTGATGACCAGGAAATGAACCTTCCCAAAGCGGCCAATCTCTTTGTGAGCTTTTGAACCTCTTTTAGACTTGATAACTGGTCTGGAATGTCTTCGATGGATTTGATGTTATCTGATTTTGAGAAATCCTAGGAACTTTCCAGAGCTGGCCCCGAATGTGCAATTCTCGGGGTTAAGCTTCATGTTATGCTTACTTAGGATGTTAAAAGTTTTTTGCAAATGCTTAAGATGATCACTTATGTTCAAAGACTTAACAATCATATTCTCTATATAAACATCCATGATTTTCCTTATCTGTTTTTCAAATATTTTGTTTACGAGCCGATGATAAGTGGCTCTGGCGTTCTTCAGCCCGAAGGGCATCACATTATAGCAATGTGTGCCGAAATTCGTTACGAACAAAGTCTTTTCCTGATCCTCCAGGTTCATCTTAATTTGGTTGTACCCGTAATAAGAATCGAGGAAACTTATTAACTCGTGCCCGACTGTTGCATCAATCATACGATTGATCTTTGGCATTGGGAACGAGTCCTTTGGACACGCCTTATTCAAGTCCTTATAGTTTATGGACATGTGGAATTTATTGTTCTTCTTAGTAACTACTATTATGTTAGCTAGCCAGTTCAGATACTTTACCTCTCGGATTGAATCGATATCAAGTAGGGGAGTTATCGATCTAAACCTGAGCTCGGGGTGCAGTCCTGTCCCCGAATGGAATTTCCTCTCCAAGAACTTTTCAAACAATGCAACTTGCTTGAGCTCTTCCGTTGTGGACTTCATTGTGTCCTTCTCTTCTGGTACCTGGAAGTATCTTGGCACCTGATAGGATTCCAACGCTTCTTCCCCTGGTTAACTTTATTTGATTGGGGAGTAGGTGTCGATTCCTATAATTCCTATGACACATGCTCCTTCCCTTTGCTACTAGAGACCAAAATCGCATTCATCTCCCTTGCCACCGGTTAGTCGCCTTTTATCTGCTTAATCCTCTCGGAAGTTGGGAATTTTAGCAACTGATGATATATTGATAGTATGACTCTCATCTCATGCAACCACGGTCTTCCCAAAATAATGTTGTAACCCATATCACCGTCTACAACCTCGAAAAGTGTTGTCTTCATCACCCCCTCGGTATTTGTGGGCAGCAGGATCTCTCTTCCGGTTATTATGCTTGCGAGGTTGAATGCGGCGAGTAGTTTTGTGGCCAGAATGATATTTCTGGTAAGCTTGGCTTGCTCCAATACCATTCATTGTATGATATTGGCCGAACTTCTTGGATCTACCAGAACACGTTTGATTTTAAAATCTAATACATTTAAAGAAATCACCAATGCGTCATTGTGTGTGTGACGACCTAAAGGGTCATCACCGTATTTCTCCCTTTTTCTGCACTTTCGAGGCCTTGGAAACCTTGCTTTTGTCTACCTCGATTTGCGTGCATAGTTCGGGCGTGAAGCCGGAAAGTTTTTATGTTAAAATATGTGAATTATGTGAAAAATTTGAAGAATTTTGATATTAATAGTGATATAGTTGACTTTGGTCAACATTTTGGGTAAACGGACCCGAACCTGCAATGTGATGGTCCCGGAAGGTCCGTAGAAAAATATGGGACTCAGCAATATGCTCGGAGTCGAAATCCGAGGTCCAGAACCCGGGTAAAAGAATTTTTTTATTAAATTGTTTTCTCAAATTATTAAGGAAAAATAGAAATGAAAATGAGTTAGAAAATATAGGTATCGGGCTCGTATTTTGGTTCCGATGCCCGGTACAGGTCTTAAATATGTGTTAAGCGCTTTTTGTGAAATTTGGTCGAAATCGGACGTCGTTTGACGTGTTTCAGACCTAAATATCTAAAGTTGGAAGTTATGAACTTGAAATGAAAAAAATGATGGTTTTGAGGTTTGATTCTTGGATTCTGATGTTATTTTAGCGATTTGATCACTCGAGTAAGTTTGTAGGATGTTATTGAGTTAGTGTGTGTTTGGTTGGGAACCCCGAGGGCTCGGGAGTGATTTGGAGGTGGTTCGGGGTGGTTTTGCACTTGAAAACATATCAGATTTTTCTGCAATTTTTGCACAGGTCAGTTGTTCTACGCGAACGCGACCTTGTCCCGCGTTCGCGATGACCTGTGCCCTCAGCCTTCTTCGTGTTCACGGAAGCCCACCGTGTTCGCACTGTTATGTCAACCCCTTCATCGTGTTCGCATGGCTTCAACGCATTCGCATAGCATAGAGTAGGCCCCCAGGAATTTCCTTCTGCGCGTTCGCACCCCCTCCTTCGCGAACGCGTAAGACAAACCTGGACCCCCCCCCCAATTTTCCTTCGTCGCGTTCGCATCAGACCCTCGCGAATGCGATGCACCCCAGGTCCCCCTTCTTCGCGAACGCGACCTCTTTGTCGCGAACGCGTAGCACAAAAATGCCCAGTGATTTTTAAAAGCTAAAAACAAAAGCAGAACTCGGGATTTTCATTCCATTTCTCAAACTTTCTCTTCTCCAACAGTCCATAGGCGAATTTCAAGCTTCCCTTTCTCCATAGCTCGTTGGGTAAGTGATATTAACTTCATTCCCTCATAATTTCTTCATCTAAACACTAATTTCCTAGCCCTAAATCATGAATTCAAGGTAGAAATTAAGGGTTTTGGGTAGAACTAGGGCTTTGGGAATTTTGGGTGATTCAACCTCATTTTGGGGTCGAATCTTGAAACAAATTGCATATTTGAACTCGTGGGGTTATAGGTGATTGGATTTTGGTCCGAGCCTCGAGTTTGGACCACGTGGGACCGATGTCGAATTTTGGTATTTTTGGAAGAATTATAGGAAATTCACTTCTAGGCTATGGGATTGTGTTGTTGAGCCTCAATTGATATTATTGAATTAATTATTGCCTAGATATCATTGTTTCAGAGTTGGATCCTAGAGAAGGGGTGGTGTTAGAGACTTGATTGCTATTTTCAGACCGAGGTAAGTATTTGATCTAACTTTGGCTTGAGGGAATAAGATTAGAGTATTATAAATTGCTATGTGCTAAATGATCGAGTGCGGTGTATAGGCGTGGTGACGAGTGTCTATACACCGGAGTCTAGCATGACCGTGGGTCTTTGTTTGTGCTTGTTTTTGACATATTTTGGGACTCTTCCAAGCTAAATAATGACTTCTACATAATGTGAAGATTTTTAGGATAAATTATGAAATACTAATACTATGGAGCGTTGGCTCGAATGATAAATACTATTGAGTAGGAGATGAAAGTATTGGAAAGAGTTGTGATTAATCGCTTGCCGGGATGGTTTGAATATATTAAATATTTCCCTTGCCGGGATGTGAAAATTATTGTTATTGTTCCCTTGCCGGGACTTAGTTGTTACTGGTGTTATTCCCTTGCCGGGACATTTATTATTATTATTGTTTATTTCTCTCGCCCGTTTGGTTGTGACTGCTGTTAGGGTGAGGAAGAGTGATAATGCACGAAGGGTCATTCCGTGCCATTTTTGATTTTATTTGCATGAAGGGTCATTCCGTGCTATGTTTTGACTATTTATGCACGAAGGAATATTCCGTGCTCTGATTTGACTATATTTGCACGAAGGGTCATTCCGTGCCATGAAATGAGAGTTATGTGAGGGAAAGCACGAAGGGTGATGCCGTGCATTTTTATTCGATTGCTTTGGGTGAGGATGAGAGTAAAAGCACGAAGGTTGATGCCGTGCAACCATGGAATTTCTTATTCTTTGGTAGTTATTATTGTGCCCTGTTTCTTAATTACGCTGATGAATTTTATATTCGGATTGTACTCCCCCATAGCATGTTTCCCTCCCTTTTAACTATTTATTTTCGGTACTTCTTTTCCTTTCATTGTATATATATATATAGAACTGTATAGGTTGATTTGGTAGTCCTGTCTAGCCTCGTCACTACTTTGCCGGGGTTAGGCTAGGCACTTACCAGCACATGGGGTCGGTTGTGCTGATGCTACACTCTGTGCATTTATTTTTGCACAGATCCAGGAGCAGCTTTTGGACAGCAGCAGTAGGACTTTACCCGGGAGCTGTCTTCAGTCCAGGGACTCACGAGGTAGCCTAGCTGGCGTTCGCAGGCCGAAGTCCCTTCCTTTATTTCAGTTTGTTTCATTGTACCGAGACA
>MU782966.1:32253-58177 GCA_026770625.1 Nicotiana glauca | reverse complement strand
ACTCTGTGCATTTATTTTTGCACAGATCCAGGAGCAGCTTTTGGACAGCAGCAGTAGGACTTTACCCGGGAGCTGTCTTCAGTCCAGGGACTCACGAGGTAGCCTAGCTGTCGTTCGCAGGCCGAAGTCCCTTCCTTTATTTCAGTTTGTTTCATTGTACCGAGACAAATATATGTATTTTCTTTTCATTCGAACTTGTTTGCAGTACTCTTTAGTAGTCCGTGAGCTAGTGACACCAGATTTTGGATAGAGATGTGTTTTAAACTTCCACATTTTTAATTCATTTTGTAAAACTTAAAGTCTTCCGCACTTATTTAATTGTTTTTAGTGTATTTATATTGTTGAGGTTGATTAGAGAATGTTTGAAGTTTGGCTGGCCTAGCTCCATTAGTAGGCGCCATCACGACTCCCGATGGTGGGAAATCCGGGTCGTGACAGTGTGGTAGCAGCAATCCTACTGCGTATTCCTTCGTGAAAGTGATGTCGTCCTCAGCGATTCCTCAGAGCCTTTTATCGTGGGTTACTGTTACCTTCGTCTTTTTTGCTACCGATAAAGTAACCCCGTTAATCTTGTTCGCCCAAAAAATCCTATTGATCGTCTGATGCATGGGGTCTTATCCTATTTTTTAAGGATCTACATTATCACAGTTTGGACCATAATTGTTCTTGGACCCGTCACTTAAGAATTCCCTGAGATGGCCATTTTTCAATAGGGTCGCTACTCTTTTCGCAGATGTCGGCAGTCCCCAATCCGCTTGCCATTCGTCCCATGGTATTCATACCACAAATTAGGGTCCCTTTGACTGGGATTGGATCTCATCGGCTTTAGGAACCATGTTTCTTGTTCCTCATAGCCGATACCAATTCTACTACACTGACATTGAAGTTGTATTTTGAAAGTTGAGATAGGAAGGATTTCGAGAACCTGATGCTTCCTTGTCCTGCAGCGATCTATTTTATCGACTCCAATCAATCCTTCTATCGGTAGTGAACCTGTCTACCATCTAAAAACCTCTGCCGCATGCTTCAGCCCATTCATAAGGCAAAAAGCAAGCATTCCTTCAATTTACGGGAAGCATCGAAACTTCTTGGGTTCAAACCCTTGGTGAAAACTTCAGCCGCCCACTCATCCAGGACAAGCGGAAGCAACATCCTTTCCTTCTGGAATTGGTTTACGAATTCCCATAGAAACTCGGACTCTCCTTCTGCAATTCTTGAATATGTCAGCCTTCTGGACATGCACCTCTCTGGCCCCGACATGGGCCTTTAATGAAAGAATCCACGAGCATGTCAAAGGAATCTATAGAATGCTCTGGTAACAACGAATACCACGTCAAGGCATCCCTTGTGAGAGTCTCTCAGAATTTCTTTAGCAAAACCGATTCGATCTCGTGGGGAGGTAAATCTTTCCCCTTCACCATCGTTGTATATGTGGTAATCTGATTTTGAGGGTTTGAAGACCCATTATATTTTGGCGCGTCAGGCATTTTAAACTGCTTCGAGATTAATTTTGGTGCCTCGCTTGGTTTGTACGACAGCTGATTATACTTCTTTATGTTGGGCCCTTTCAGCACCAGTGGTGCATCCCAGATTTTGTCCATGCGGGCGATTACTTCCCTCATAAACCGTAAGAGTTCGCTTTTAAAGGGATCACTCTCGTTTTTGTGACCGGACCCGTTCCGTCCGGCCCCATCGATGCTGATCTCGCCCTCTTGGGGTGTTGTTGTCGATCCTCTGTGTTGTTTGATCTGTGGGAGCACCGGGAGGAACTACGCCTCTTCCGTTTGCGTTATTGGAAGCATCCGATAACGCCTGCATTAGTACTATCATAACCTTATCATGTCGTGTGAGATGGCCTAGAATGACCTCTTGTTGCTCCTATAGGACCCTTACCGCTTCAACGACATGTTCATATTCACCATCATCGGGAGTCGCCTTCCGAACATGTCGCGGGTATAGCCTACCGTGACCGAAGTGGCATTGTTCCCCTTATTGCGGGTATCACTAATTGAATCATCGTGCTGAGGCTGGTCTCTTTGGACCTCAAGATTGTGTATGTTATTAACACCATTATCTGCCATTTTCTATGTTTTTTGCTAAGAATATATAATCAAAACACGTTAGTAAGAGGCAAGGATCGACTTAATTACACGACTGTCTAGGCTCCACGGTGAGCGCCAAACTATTTGCCCGCAAAACAGTACAATTGAATTTATACGTGATTTATATACAAGTGAATTAATTTAATCCTAATATAATAAAATAATTGAATAAATATGCATTACTTAGCCTTGAGATGGAGATGAAATAGCAGAAACAATAGTTCTGGGAGCATGGCTTTCAGGCACAACAGTAATGTAATAAAAAAGCAAGAAGATAAAATTGTATAAAGCTCTGAATAGATTATAGCGTAAGTTTGCCAGAAAAATCATCTCGTACATTGATAATAGAGCTTACTATTTATAGTTGCACCTAGGGAACAAGGTGCTACGATCATGCCTCTCTTTAAAATCAATTATGAGGGCCATTGAAGAATGTGTAATGGCAGGCCCGAATGAAAATTTCTTTATAACGGGCAGTGTACTAAATATTGTAGAATATTCTCCATTAAATGCTATCGGGTGGTAGGTATTTATTGCATCTTTATGTGCACCATTCTTTCCAGTAACAGATAGAACAGTTGTCTTCGATTTTAGCTATCCTCTGCCTTCGGCTCCACGTTTCACTCTCTTACGCAATTACTTAACATAACATATTTTACCCTATACAAACATGTGATCAAACTTCATGTTACCGAGCCATTTTAACATAACGAGTTTTTCTCTAAACTTCTATCTAGGCACACTAATGAAAATTGTAATCCCTCAATTTGTAATTATTGGGATATATACTATTAACCATGAATTTGGTTTAGACATAGTATTTATTATGATATAACTGTTCATTCAATTTTAATAAAGTTTGAAATAGATCATATATCAGTCTGTGTCCTTTGCTTATATAGTAGATGATTTAGTGTATAGAGTTTAGCTTATACATGGAAGATTAAATCATCAATTCTTATAAGTATAAAGTTTGAGTTCACAATCTAATGATGGAATTGGACAAACCATCAGGAATGATTGTAGCACAAGATTAAATATAATTTATCTTGATTATGGGAATGGTTTAATTCCAACTTCTTGTGCTAGTACATTTTGTATGTATCGAACGGACCAGGTAGAGACAAGTATTTTATACTAACTTAATAAAATAAACTCTCTAGCCATTAAATGTACTTATATCTTAATCTTGATATAATTATTATAAGATTTGTATATTATTATTATTTTAATTTATTAAAAGGCGAGAATCTTTTGTGGGTCAATATGCTTGGTAAATTGGACAATAATAATGTACATTGGCGAAGTAATAGTTAGTTGATGGAATCCATGTCTCGGTTTAGAGATTGATGATACACCTTTATGAAAGTTTATAAGTTTTCATGTGTAAACCCGGACGGTAAATTTTGTATCTGACACATGAAATAGTTAAGCGAAAGTCTAAAGAAAATAATCAATAAATTAAATTGGCATTAATTTAATTTAATTAATTAGTATCTGAATTTTATATGGGAAGTTAAATAAGATTTAATTGAAGAATTTCAAAATTGAATAAGGAGTGCAATTACGAATTTTTAGTGGAACAATTTATAATTAATTATGATGGATATTAATTTCAAAAATTAAAAATTAATTCCATAATTGGAGCCTTGTTAATTAAATTCTATGGTCCCTGTGAGCACGTGATTTTTGCCTCGCATGATTAACTCCTACAGAATTCCTAAAATTAGGATTTTTCTTTAATTATTTGATTTTTAGGAATTAATTGCATAATTTTTGTGACTATTTGCATTTCTCTGTGTGCATTTTTAATTTAACATAGTTCATAAAAAATACAAAATACGCATTGCATTTGCATTTAGGATTTCATTTTACATTTTTAGATTAATTGGTAATTAGAATTTTACAAAAATATAAAAATCACAAAAAAATTAATTTGTTTTGCTTGGTTTAAATTCTAGCTTTGAGTTTTATTAGTTTCCTTTAAATTGGTATTTTAGTAATAGTCATAATTATAGCTTAATTAGGTAGGTTAAATTAATTTTTTAAGTTTAATTTTAGTTTTGTTTTAAATTTGAAAAAGAAAAAGAAAAGAAAATAAAAAGAAAAAGGGGTCTTCTTAGTAAAAGACCCGATTTGGGCCAGTCCAGGATTAAATGCACCAGCCCAATTAATTAAACCCATGAGACCCGTTCAAAAACGTTCAAACCCGGCCCAAATTTACACCCCAGCCCCGTCCATCCCCCCAGCCATTGAAACGACCCCGTTTTCCCCTTATTAATCCTGGCCGTCGAGGTTTCATGATCTAACGGCCAGGAACCTAGGGTCTCTTAATATATAAATGTCCTAACACACCCCTACCCCCTCGTCTCCTCTTTCACGAACCCCTCTCCCAAAACCCTAGCCGCCATAGTCTCCTCCACCATCTGCCGCCGCCGAAAATCGCCTACAGTGGTGGCGAGTCTCCGATCTCAACCAAATTAACACCACAAACTCGTCTTGGCCTTCTCATCTCAAATCCACCATCATTTTCCCTCAAAACTTACCCAAACTCTTCGAATCTGGGTTGGAAGTTATGAATCCTAGCACCGCCGCAGTTCTCCGGTGGCGGCGCCGCCTCTGCTTAACCCTAAAACCTCACCACATCATCTCCATAGCCCTTTAAACACTAAACCACAACCATTTTCCCCTGAATCTTCTCACCGTCTCCTTAATTTCGGATCTTAAAACCGGAACCCTGGACTTGTATCCCCTTTCGATCCTTCATTTAAAGGTCTGACTCCGTTACTCTCTGAGCGTTCGAGTTTGATTTAGGGCCAAAATGAGTGTTAGACATTTGTTCTTGCAAGAACAAATTGACTATCACTCCTCTTTGCCCCAAATCGGAGAACATTGAAGTCATTCAAGCCTTCTCCCATTTGGTTGTTTTAGGTATTTCTTCGCCTTTCTTCATTTTTGTGTATGCTTTTCTCATGTTCCTTTACCTTTGTCTCTTTCCCATTTCCATCTTCTATTTTCTTTCTGTCCGCCCTGGTATGCATATTGTTTTTTCTTCTTAGTTCTTTTGTTTTCCTTTTTTTTTCCTGCTTTCGTTAGTTTGATTCAATGTGTTGCGTGTTTAAGAATCAAGTCACATTAGTTAATTTTCAGCATTTTAGTTAATACTTGTCTTCTTCAGTATCTTAATTTCATTTTGTTATTTTTTTATCTGTTCCATTAATTTTTTTTTTATGCCAAAAGGGCAGAATGGTTTGGGCTCACTTGTTTTGCGGCCTGTGATTTTCTTATCACAATATGGGCCTCAAAGTTTCAGAAGCCCAAAAGGCTATAGAATTTGCTAGCCCGGTTAGCCCAAGGACTTTGGGTCATTTATCTGCTGATGGGTGGAAGTAACAGTTTCAGAAGTTTCTAGTAAGGGTCTGATAGTAAATTTCAGTTTTAGCTTGAGTAGCAAGGCATAAAATGAAGGACTAACTAGCTAAAAACAAAAATGAGAGAAGGACTAAAAGGATAAAAATAAATCTGCAAGGCTGCCCTAATAACTTGCCTATAAAGGCATTGTTACATGAGGCTGAAGGCAGAATTTGAAGGACTTAAAACCCTAAAAAGCTCTAGGAGGCCTAAACTTCTAAGAAAAAACACTGTTCCATTAAAGTTTTCCTGAGATACTGGAGGTTTTCATTGTTAAAACAATATCTGAATATCCAGAAGTTAAAAATGAGTTGAATCTTGTTTGATATTCAAGTATTTGGGTCAGTTTTGGTTGCATTTTTTAGTGTTGGTTTTTATTGATACTGTTGCTGGTTCAAATTTGGTGTTAAGTTGGTCTTCCTTGTTTATTTCTGGGTCGATTTTTGCTTGCTAAACACTGAATCCTGCTGCTGCTTTCTGCTACTCACTCATCTCCTGTTTTTGGCTTTTCTTGTGAACTCCAGGTTCATGTTCTGAATCTGCCTTGATGTAACTCTCAAATTGGAAATGAAAATAAAAGATATGCATGTTTCCTCATGTTGATCTATGTTCATTTGGTTCATTGTAGTTCGATTAGTTTTATTGATTAGCTAAATATTAACTGTAATTAATTATGGACTATTGAATTATATTTTGTTTTATTCATTTATTTTAGCCCTAGTAATGTAAATTAGTTTTGCAAGCTATATTAGTTTAAATGTAGAAATGAGTTTGGAATTATCAGATTTTACTACTGTCCGTTGTGTATAAATCTTCAAGTACCTCAAAGGTTTACTATCATGTTTCAAATGTTAGTTTGGATTTTATGTGAGCCTGAAAGTAATTGTAGGATTACTGTGAGTGCTTATATTAGCTCTATTCTGTGGTTAATAGATATTCGAAACAATTCCATGTTTTAGTGCTTAGTTCCTATAGCTTAGTTTTGAGGGCATTTGACTAGAGTTTTGAGATCTGCAACAAATGAAAAAAAATCCAATCGTTCATGTGTTTTTCTTAGTTTTTAACCCGTTAATTATGTAGTTTGTCCATTTATTTGCAATTAAAAAGTGAAGCGAAAAGAGTTGGCCTATGAGTTGAATCAATGTTAATCTATGTCAAAGGTCTTATACTAGAAAACCAAATATTTGATCTCTGGTCATGTATCAGTACTGATTTTGTTTGCATTCTTGCCTGGATTATTTGGACCATAAGGACTGGGCCTAACGTTGGCCCAGTTATATAATAACAAGCCCAAATACTATCAACCCATTGAATCGATTTATTTTGCTAAATTTTGGGCCTGTAGGGACTTGATCTTGAGTCCTAGCTTCAATTTTGCTTCTGAATTGGGCTCATCCTAGGCCCAAACTTTGGACAGCTTTATGAACAGAACTGGAAGCGTTTTCCTTTCCCCTAGGCCAGTTTCTCGTCAATTTTCCTTCATTTTTGGCTGGGCTGGTTTCGAGCCCAACGTATTGGTAGTCCTGGATCATTTTCAGATTTAATGGTTTTAAAATCGAACTGTAGGCCTTGGGCCTTTCAAGTTAAGTGGCAGACTCGAACTAAGGACTTCTTCAATAATGGAGATCGTCCTTGTTTGAGTTTGAACTTGATCTTAGGGCCCAAATTTTCTTGAATACTTTGATGTTAGTTAATTCGTAATTTCAATTAGTTAAGTTTTTTTTAGAATAGAGACGAACCTTAATAGATAATAATAGTTCATCGTTAGGACATACTTCTAAAATGGAATCGAGGTGTGCCGCGCCAAATAAAATTCACAAATAGCGTGGCCCTCTTTAATTATATCTTTAAAATCCTTAGAACTCGGGACGTGCCATTTAGCAAATTTTCATGGCCTCCCGCAAAGTTAACAACGCGTAGTTGCTTTAGGCGTGTTATTTAATAATATTACTTTCCTAAACTCGGGTGTACGTTTCATGTGACCCAAATCCAAATCCTAAAACGTTGAATAAAATGTGTTTCAGATTGCGGGTGCATTTCATATGGCACGATAGAAAGACATGTTTTAGACGACGTTCAATCTTCTTTAAAATTAATTAAAAGCGATAAATAATTTAAAATTACACTATAGGTTTGAACATGTATTAAAATCAGATAATAGCCCAATTATAATAGATTAAACGATCGTGCTGGAACCACGGAATCCGGGGGTGTCTAACACCTTCCCCCGGTTAACAGAATTCCTTAGTTAGAATTTCTGATTCGCAGACTTCACAAGGAAAGTCAAAATTTTCCTCGATTTGGGATTCAAAATAAACTGGTGACTTAGGACACCAAATAAACTATCCCAAGTGGCGAATTCGAAATAAAAGAAATAAATAATCCCATTTCGAATAATGTCACTTAAAGTGGAAAAACTCCCTTATACTATCCTTCGGGGTGTTGTGTAAAAAAGGAGGTGTGACAGCTCTGGCGACTCTGCTGAGGATACGAACCCAGAATTTTAGTTCAGGGTTCAAGAATTCGAGCTTAGAGTAGCTGTTATGATTGGTTTTATCTGTTATCTAATTTTCATACATGTTTCATCCCAATGTGCTAAATGCTTTATCGCTTTGATATTTGTTGAATTGTATATATAAATTTCAACGAAACCCTTCCTCTCTCTGAGTCTTCTACATCATGGAGAAGGGCGCACTTCGTATGACTTCTCTTCTGTTTAGAGTCTTATCCCATTTTAGAACGAGGTTCGGACAAGTTGCTAAGCCGGCAGAACTTCTGTATCCCCGGTACGCTGCCCCCTCCCCCCGGCTCGAGTTGTCCGCTCGGGTAAGCCAGGTCCAGCAGAATAAACCTAGGTTTTAAACCTAGTATAACAAAGCCTTATGTCGGATCCCTAGTAAGAACGTTTGTTTGTATTACGTGCATTTAACTTAGGGGACTCAACATAGGTGTTGGGTCCGTCTAGGACAGTTGACCTGAAATGAAAAGACCATCCTGATACATCTTACTAGCTACTTGTGCATTTATTTGCTCGGATTTGCATGTTGACTGGCTTGTAAATAATGGGAGAGAGTTAAAAAGAGAATAGCAATGTTAGAGTTAAGTGAGGTTAATCGCTTGTTTTGAAAAAAACCAATACCCAATTAGCACTGAAACTCTGCCAGGATTTTTGACAAAATAAAAGAAAAGAAAGATTTTTATTTTAAAAAAATATTGGTTTTTCAAATCTGCCCGAACTACGCCAGTTTGATTTCCACCGGATGTGGGATATGTAGGCAACCCCCATCGGGTCCAATTTCCCTTTTTGCAAAAATAGCCTAAAAAATAATTTTTTGTTTAGTTTTTGTCACAAATAAGTCAGGTGATGCCATTCTTGTCTAAAATAAGCCGAATGTCCCCAAAAGGGCGCCAGAAGGCTATTTTTGCAAGAACGGCCACCTTGGGTAATTTTTAACGGATAGTGGGTACAACCTTAAAATCTTCTTTTCTGAAGTGCTAGAAGGCCGTATCCGCAAAGCCGAGGTTTTGTTTTTGAAATGAAAATTTTGAAAAAAAAATTATGTTGCTTTTTCTTCTTTTAGGTTAAAATAAATCTTTAAATCACCTTAATAAACGTGGAGGATGAGCGCAAATGAAATTGAACCCTTCACAGTCCTTAAGGAGATCCCCGTGAAGCTCCATATATGGTGGAATGACCTAGAAAAGGGCAATAGAGAAGCAGTGGTAAAAGTTCTGGGAGGCCTCGTCGGACTATTGAACATCAAGCCAAGGTCAGACACAATTGAAGCTTTAATACCTTTCTGGGACCCGACTCGCAATGTGTTCCGTTTCTCTGACTTTGAGCTCACACCTACATTGGAGGAAGTTGCAGGTTATGCGGGCCTTAATGGAAATCTTAGAAGCCGATATCCGTTGGCACCAAGACCGGTATCTCCCCACAGGTTCCTAGACTTGCTGAGTATTAGTCGGGATGTTCAGGACGAAAATCTATTGGAAGGGTATTGCACACTCCATTTCTTGTATCATCGATATGGCGACCCCTGAGGTTTTGAAGAGCCAAACACTGGTCTAACCCATGCCGGAAACAAAGACAAATGGGAGGCAAAGCAGGGTTTAGCTTTCATGGCAGCTTTCTTGGGAGTTGTGGTCTGTCCACGGAAAGATAGGAACATAGAGATAGGTCTTGTGGGAATGATCGATGTTGCAATCAAGAAAGCCAACATCATTGTGGTTCCTATGATCGTATCTAAAATCTATCGAGCCTTGACTATCTGCCGGGAAGGGGAAAAGTTCTTCCAGGGTTGAAATTTGTTACTACAGTTATGGATGCAAGAACACCTCTATCACCGGGTTGGGTACATGAATTACGGTTTGACCGGGTAGAGCTATATTGAAGATTTTGAAACCTGGGTAGCAGGTATTGAATTCCCTATGGGTACTCAAGCTTGGCTTGCACATATGAGATCCTTGACTGCTGATAAGATTGAGTGGGCATTTGGATGGCTTCCTACCACCGAAGCAGTGTACATGTTAGCTGAAGTGTCTTATATCCTCTTGATGGGCATCCGGAGCATCCAGCCCTATGCTCCCGACAGGGTCTTGTTACAACTAGGAAGATTTCAAACTGTCCACAATGATGAAGATCTGAGTAAACATGTCATTGAACTGGGCCCAAAAGCTGCATTTCCAGAAGGGAAAATTCGTCAAGTATGGAATGAGTGTAGGTTTCTTGAACCTAAGACCATAGTGCGAGACCGAGCTAGAGGTGAAATGGACCCTAAGTACATGGTTTGGTTTGGCAAAAGATTCCATATTCCTAAAAGGCCCGCAAAGAGACCACATGTCCAACGGTTTACCGATGGGGCCCAGGTGCAATGGGATTGGTTAACTAAGGAGAATGAGTACAGAGCCAAGATAAGCCAATTGGAAAGGCAAGTCATGGAGCTTCAATTTGAAAAGGGTGTTCAAGATGCCGCAAACGAGAGAGAAAAGAAGAAATTGACCTAGGAAAATGAGGCCCTTAAAGCTCAGATCAGAAATATAAAAGCAGCTCCCAGTAACTCGGAAAGAAGTCAGGCTGATAAAAGACTTATAAGTGGTCTAAAAAAGAAAGTCCTCGAGTACCAAGAAGACCTGGAAAACTCTAAAGATAATCTAGCAGAAATCCGGGCACAGTGGACAAAGAAAGCAGAAGAACGAGCATGATTTGTGAAGAAAATAAAGAGAAATTATGAAGGGACCATCACTAGCCTGAGAAGAAACGTGACTACTCTTGAGGATGAGGCAGCCCAACGGGCTAAAGATTTCAAGGCTGGTAGGGAGCATTGTTATAAGCTGATGGCCCAAATGGAGAAAGACATACATCAATTGCAAAATCAGCACTTTCATGACTCCCAAGTGTTAGAGGCCCGAAAACAGCGGATAGGGCATTTAATTCAGGAAAAAGGCCAAATTAGAGAAAGGATTAGGGCCATCGCTAACTATATTACCACGAAATTCCAAGCATGCGAGGACATGAATCGTACCCCCTTCTTTGCTGCAGTGATGACTTTTGTCCGTCAAGTTATGGGTGATTTGGAGTGACTACAAGGGGTCTGGCACATAGGCCCGCAACGAGGGCGAATGATGCCCCGTGGGCCCCAGTAGTTGAAGCTTTAATGTATTCCCGATCTTTCAAGCATCGAGTCTGTATTTTGCTTTATTTTGAGTCTGTTTGTAGTTTTTCTTTCCAAGAAAATGAGTAGTTAACATCTTTTGTAATAGAAGTTTTATTAATGAAAATTGAAAATTTCCCAAAATTGTTTCTTTACTTTTCGCATTTATTCTTATTGAACTACGTAATGATCTGATTCACGCGGCGTTGTGATACGTAGGAAATCCTCATCGGATCCGGTCATATTTTGTAATTAGTTCCAATAAGAAAAGTAAATGAAAAAGAAAAAAAAAGAAAAGAAAGGAAAAAAAGAGAGAAAGAAAAAATGAGAGAAAAGGACAAAAGAAAGGAAAAGTAGAAAAAGAGGGTGGAAATCAAAAGAAGAAAATGGAAAGAATAGGAAAGCCGGGATGAAGCATGCAACAGCTGCAAAACATGTAGAAACCCATTTAACTGTATAGGTGCATCACACCCCAACGTGCGATTACCTATCTGTTATTTGTCTCAAACTAACCGTTTGCTGCTGCCTCCCATTCCAGGTTTTATAGAAATGGTGGTTGGTCTTTCATGGTAACCTGGCTTCACATCCATACTTTAATAGATCAAAGGGGAGTGTCGGTATGTCTTCAGAAATGACCTTTCCAACGGTTCCCATCGCAGATGATAGCCCAATCTCGGGCATCTCAACCTCGGAATCTGCAACGGCCAAAGAGAACAGGATCTTACGTCTTCGAGTCATGGAAATGTGGGATGCCTGGGCGAACAAAAGAGAGCCTCCAAGTGCTATCCCAGGATTCCCAGAATTGTTTCCTAGATCAGGGGCTACTTCTAATGTTCCAATCAACCATCCAAACACCCTATTGGGACAGCCCACCATGTCAGCTCATTTCGTGGGAACACCTTCTGAGGTTTACCCCTAGGTGTTCATGTCCGTAGCGGCCTCCAATATCTTCACCGCTCCCCACTGCTCAGCCACAACATAGCCTGCACTGCCTAGGACAACTTTTGATCCTTCAGCCTTTACATTTCAAACACCCACCTTCCAAATGGATCCTCCCCAGCTCCCCACATATACTTATCATCAGCCGCCTCAATTTGAGTTCACTACAGGACAAGAAAAGACTCCCAAAACTCCCGAACAGGAGGAAATTGCAAGGAGGATGAGAATCTTGGAGAAGAGGCTCAAGAACATACGGGGACTGAGTGGGCAGAAAAGTGTTTCTTATGCTGATCTATGTATGTTCCCTCACGTGCACTTGCTGCTGGGATTCAAAACTCCAAAGTTTGAAAAGTACAATAGTCATGTTGATCCTATTGTTCGTCTTAAGAAATACTGCAATCAGTTGCGAGGAGCTGGAGGCAAAGAAGAGTTGCTCATGGAATATTTTGGGGAAAGTCTTGTTGGTATTGCCTCCGAGTGGTATATGGATCAAGATATATCTCGTTGGCACATCTGGGATGACCTCGCCAGAGATTTTATCAGACAATTCCAGTACAACATAGACATTGCTCCAGACAGAAACTCGTTGGCAAACTTGAAAAAGAAGTCCTCGAAGAGCTTCCGGGAGTATGCAATCAAATGGCGTGAGCAAGCATCTAGAGTAAAGCCTCCGATGGACGAGGTCGAAATGGTCACAGTGTTCCTCCAAGCTCAGAAAGCCGACTACTTCCAAAATATGATGTCAGCTATGGGTAAACCATTCGCGGAAGCTATTACAATTGGTGAAATGGTGGAAAATGGATTGAAAACAGGCAGAATCCTAAGCCAATCCACGATTAGAGCAACCTTCCAAGCCATTCAAGGTGGGTCCGTAGGAGTAGAAAAAGGTAAGAAGAAAGAAGAAACATCCATGGCAGCATCAAATGCAAGAAGACACCGTGCTTCCAGATCCGTGTTCCCAGAAAGAACCCCTCAGCATTATTATCCTCACCAGGACATGGCCTATGCTCCTCAGCCGTATGCAGTCATGAATGCTCAACCTTTTGTCCGACCTCATCAACAAGCTAACATGAACCAAGCTCCATTTCAAAGAAACTAGCCTCCTCACCAAAACCAATACAACCCCTGTCCTCCACAAAACAACTTCCCTCCCCGTGAGCCACCCAGGAGGCAAACTTTTGCACCAATCGGTGAATCCTACTCCAGTCTGTTTCCAAAGCTTTTCCAAATAGGTCTGCTATAGCCAGTACCTCCAAATAGGTAAAACCCAAAATCACCCTCATACTAATGTGGCGCTCGATGTGCTTATCATTTAAGAGCCGAGGGGCATGATACAGAAAATTGTTGGACCTTGAAAAGAGTCGTGGAGGATTTGATAGAACAGAGGAAGATAGTGTTAAGGGATGACAATATCCCCAATGTGACCAACAACCCCCTGCCAGCCTACAACAACAGGCCATTAATCGGAATGATCTGTGAGTATAAGGAATTTGACCCGGCATTGAAAGCCAACATCCCATTGCTAATGTAGAGAGGAAACCAAACACTTCCCTGGAGCAAGAAAAAGGAGAGAAAAAGAACAGAGCCACCCACTCAAAATCAGAGAAGAAAATTAAAGCAGGAACTAGGGTAGCACCTGCCAAAGATGTTGTTCTCTATGTCCCCTGGGGCTGCAAGGAAAAGCAGAAGACTTCGAGCCCTCTCAGGAGATTTGAACTGAACAAGGCGACCCAAATATACGTGCCTAAGGGAGCTTATGTGGTGCTGGGGCCAAATAATCCACCAAGGCTGACTGAGCCCGTGGTTATTGGCCGCGCGCCACAGAGGCCCATGACATGTCCTTCCGCGGTGCCTTGGAACTACCATAAAATAGTGGTGACATATAAGGGCAAGGAAATCTCATGAAAGGTTCAAGGGAATTACCTTGTGGAAAAGTACTCCAATTCGGATGAGGTGAACAACGCCACCAGGAAACGCTTCCCAGCTAAAAAACCCGTGAGTGTCGAAGAGGCGGAAGCTTTCTTTCAAAAAATGAAGATGGCGGATTATGAAGTGGTTGACCAGCTCCGAAAGTTTCTTGAACAAGTCTCCTTGCTATCTTTGTTGATGAAATCCCCCGAACACCAGAAGGTACTAATCAAGACCCTCAATGAGGCATACGTGCCAGCTGAGACTTCTGTGGAGCAATTAGAAAGAATAGCGGAAAGATTATTTGCTATCAACTAGATTTCATTCAGCAAAAATGACTTGCCTCCGGAAGGCGCTGCACATAACAAAGCCCTGCACTTAACTGTCAAATATGAAGGATACTACGTGAAAAGGGTTATGGTGGATGGAGGTTCTGGGGTGGACATCTGCCCACTCTCAACACTATAGCGCATGGAAATTGGGACTGAAAGGATTCGTCCCAACAATGTCTGCATAGGAGCCTTCGATGGTACCAAAAGGGACACGATTGTAGAGATCGATCTAACTCTGACCATTGGACCAATGGACTTTGAGGTGACATTCCAGGTTCTAGATGTGGACACATCCTACAACTTTCTTCTGGGAAGGCCATGGATCCACGCAGCAGGGGCTGTACCCTCCACTCTTCATCAAATGGGAAAATTTGAGCATGAGGATCAGGAAATCGTGGTCCATGGGGAGGACGAGCAATCAATTTATCGAGACCCCTCAGTCCCATGCCTTGAAGCAAGAGAAGGCAGTGAACACATAGTTTATCAGGCCTTTGAAGTTGTGGTGGCAGACCAGTATGAAGAAGGAAACCCTTGCCCCCAACCCTTCCTTTCCAATGCCTCAATCATGGTGGTCAAAGAAATGATCCGACACGACTTTAAACCAGGGAAGGGACTTGGGAAATCCCTACAAGGAATAGCTGAACCGATTACCCTGCCTACCATTGAGAAGTTCTTCGGGATAGGTTTCCACCCTACCCAGATGATATAAAGTGGGCAGACAAGAGAAAGAATGATGGATAGATTCTACCTCAGCCACTGCCACATCTGTATGAGACCTTTATCAAGCCAAAGTACAATGAAGAAGAGGATGATGAGGCCTTTACGGCCGAAGAGATTGAAGAAATATGTGGGGCAATGAGAAAGATACTATATGAAACCCACATGGTTCAGCCAGGAGAAGGCTCAAGCACCACTGAGGTGCTGTATATGGGACCAAATGCCAAGCTATAGAATTGCAAGGCTACGCCATTCCCAATTAGGCGGGAGTTTCGGTAGACCTATCCTGCCACTTTTTCTGCATCGCGAGTTATTCCAGGATGTAACTCGGATGTTTTCTTTAGTTTCTTGTCTTTTAATTTCCAAAATATAAACCCTGTTATCTTCAAATTCCACGAAATGAAATCAATATTTCATTGTTTATCTTTCTTTATTCTTTCTGATTTTTGCTATTTTTCTTTTTATTTCTTCTTTCAGTTCTAATAATGCGGCTTTAAATAATATGACATGCTTGCGGACTTCATGCCCCGATCCAAACACGCTGTCTAATTGTGAAATAATGAACCAAGAATCGGAATACGATGAAGAAGAGGCTTTTAGGGAAATAAATCGAGAATTGGAACAATTTGAGAATAAACCTAAGCCAAACTTAAATGATACCAAGCCAGTTAACTTGGGTAGTTTTAAAGAAATCAGGGAAACCAAGATAAGCATTCACACGGACGAGAAAACCCGAGATGAAATAATCCAACTCCTGTTTGAGTTTAAGGATGTGTTTTCTTGGTCGTATGACGACATGCCAGGGCTCAGTGTTGATCTGGTGGTTCATAAGTTGCCAACTTAACCCGATTTCCCCCTGGTCCAGCAAAAACAAAGGAAATTTAAAACTAACATCAGTGACAAGATCAAAGAAGAAGTCACGAAACAGTTGAAAGCAGGGGTAATCCGAGTGGTCCGGTACACCACATGGCTAGCCAATGTAGTCCCAGTTCCAAAGAAAGATGGGAAGACCTGGGTGTGTGTGGATTACAGATATTTAAACAAGGCAAGTCCCAAAGACAACTTCCCTTTACCCAACATCCACATACTTGTTGATAACTGCGCTAAGCATGAGATACAGTCCTTCGTGGATTGTTACGCTGTCACACCTCCTTTTTACCTACAACCGCAAGGGCATAAAGGAGTTTTTTCAATTAAAGAATAATCGAAACAGGATTTGTTATTAAGATTCAGACTCACCACTTGAGAGATTAATGGTGTCCCAAGTCATCGGTTGAATCCCGAATCGAGGAAAAATTAACTTTGTTTAACAATCCGCGAACCAGAAATCCGAGTAAGAAATTTTGTTAACCCGGGAGAAAGTGTGTTAGGCATTCTCGAATTTCGTAGTTCTAGCACGGTCGCTTAAACTGTTATAAATGGCTAAATATTTGCTTTTAATACATGTTTTATTCTATGTGCTTTTTGACTTTAACCCTCTTTTATTGTTATTTTTTAAAAAGAATTGCAACGTCGTAAAAATGCGTCTCAAACCACGTCACATAAATGCACCCGTGGTTTTTGACACATTTCAACTTCGTTGGAATTTGGATTTGGGTCACATAAATGTGTACCCGAGTTTAGGAAGTTAATATTATTAAATGTCGGGCCTAAAGTAACTAGCGCATTATTAACTTAGCGGGAAGCCATGAAATTCGCTAAATGGCGCGTCCCGAGATCTACATATTTTTAAGAAATACAATTAAGAGGGCCACGCTATTTGTAATTTTATTTGGCACGGTGCACCTCATTTTTATTTTAAATGCCAACCTAAAGAACTATGATTTTATTAAGTATTGTCTCTAAGGCCTAGCTAATTGGTATTATTTAAGGACTACTACACTTCAGGTCCATGACTTTCATGTAATCAGCCCAGGAAGCAGGTAAATGTTGCTGTTTTTTTTATTTAGAACTTGCCAGCTTTGGGCTTCTGATATTGCCATTGGGCTCAGTGAAGATGTTGAAGCTGAATATAACCTAGACAGCCTAGGCCTCAAATTAATTGAATTAAAAGGGAAATGAGCCTGGCTATTCTTTAGTTGGGCTTGCGTTGAGCCCCAATCTTTACAGTCCAATTAACGTGAGCCAAAGCTCTGTCAATACTAATAATGAAACGAAAATAGAGAATCTGATGGTCTATTTTAAACAGAACGTGATCTCAACTAATGGTAATCTATCTACAAACTTAATCACATTTGTTAACAGTTAAGCATGGATTATCATGTTTATTGGAATGACAACGAACACGATGATGCTCAGTTTACAGCCTAGCACCTAATCTAGCACCGAACAGCTCCATGACAGGAAATTAACTAAAACTAACATGAAATTATTCTATCAACCTACCATGAGATTAACTACAACTAATGTTCAACTCATAATGTTCACATACATCTGAGAAATAGCAGCTTATACAGTCCAATTAGTACAATATAAACAATGACCTAAATAACACTATTGAGTTAAATGTCTGAGTACACAAATCAGGAAGTAAACTAAATCAAAACTCATACTTCAATTCTTCACATAGATTCATTCTTCACGTTTTCAGTTCACAATTATCAGAGCTACAAATGTGTACTTGGAATTGATGTAAAATGAGAAGGAGGAGATAGAGTTAGCAGCAATAAACACACACAGCAGTGTTGAACAACGGGAATCAGCAAGCTTGTAATCCCAAAAATTATATCAAAAGTCCAGGAAAGGTTTTAATGCAAACAACACCAATGAACCAACCAAAACAGCTTGAATGAACCCCAAACAAACTCGAAATTAGACCCAGGACTCTTCTGAAGTTTCAGCAATCAAACACATGCATTTTCAGGTCATTTTTAACTTGTCTAGGGTAGAAGTTCGGACTAACACCTGGAATTTGAAACTAATCTGAGAAAAAGCTCCAATAAAACAATATTTTTTTTTGGATTTTCTGAAGGTTATCGATCTAAGAGGAATTTTCTAACTCTAAATTTCAGATTTGTTTTTTGGAATTTCAAATTCAAACTTTCAGATCTGTAAAGCTTGTAGAACACTTTTGGGGGGAATTTTTAGAGGCTCCAAACTTGCCAATGAAGGCACCAAGCATGCCTTTTTATAGGCAAAGCCTAGGGCTCTTTCAGATTTTCAAATTTACACCTTATTCCCTCTTTTAATTTTCAGTTTTACTCACTTAGTCCTTTATTTCCTGACTTCTTTCTCAAGTTACCTACTAAGTTACTGAAATTTCAATTCAAAACCCCATCTAGAAGACTCTAGAGATTTCTATTTCAGTTACTATGGGATTCCCTGATTAAAAATACCTATACTACCCCTAAGTCAATTCTGAAATTACCACATCCCTATTAATTAAACCCAACCCCCACGGCCCAAATCAAATAAACCAACTTGAACATGACAAACAAGAGAGGGAACTTGACTGATTTTAAACCAAAATCTTAAGCACATTACTAGTTAAAAGTGAACTAATTACTGAGCTGGAAACTAACTAAAACATCGATTCAAAACAACTAATTAGAATATCAGAAATTAACCAAAATCAGAGAACAAAGCAAAACTGAAAAACCCAAAAACAAATACGAACGCAAAACTAATCTTAAAGAGAAAACCTATGCTAAGTTATTGACCAACTAACACAAATATGCAAGAAATTAATTCAATTGTTAAAGCAACCTAATTAGGCTAAGTGATTAACCCAAACAGAAAATTAACCAAATTTAAACAAACTAAAGAGATTCAGAGAGAGGGAAAGGAGACAGAGAAATGAGGAGGAATGAAAGTAAAGAAAAACCCAAATATGAGCAAAAAGGATAAAGAAAACTTTCCATCCTAAAAGCTCGAATCCGAACTCGACCTTCTGATTCCGTCCCCAAATAACATTAGTCTTTTGTCTTTAGCAAGAACGAATGAGCAACGTTATTAGGGGACGGAACCAAACTAAAAACTCCAAAGAAAGCAGAACAGAAGCCTTGCACGCTCGAGTCTCGAATTAGACTTTTTCAGATTCAACATTCGAGGGATAAGGACGATGGAGTCAAGATGAGGGAGGGAAGGTGACCCTAGGGTGTTAATTTGGGGCCGATTGGGTGAACTAGGGTTTTGGACCGTCACTTTTGGTTGAAAATTCGACGAGTTCTGGATGGATTTGAGGTAAAGGGTATGGAGATTTGAGATGTGGGGGTAGAGTAGATACTAGGGTGTTCATATGGTGGGTGGGTTTTGGACACGGGCGCCGCTATCAACGGTGGTGGAGAAATAGGCGGCGAGTGTTAGGGTTTTCTAAAGGGTGGAACGAGAGAGACGATGGGGGGAGGGGGTGAAGAGATTCAGACAGTTATATAGCGAGTGTACCCATAGTTCCCGACCATCCGATTGAAAGAAATCATTGGTCGAGATTGGGTCCAGCGAAACGGGTCGTTTTGGGGTGCTGGGGCTGGACCGTGTTTGGGTGCACTTTGGGCCTGGGTTCATGGTTTTGGGACGGGAATTGTTTGAGCTAATGCAAATTTGGCCCAACAACATAAACCAGGCTATTTCTCTTTTCCCTTTTATTTATTTTACTTTTCTTTTCTTTTCAATTTCAAAACAAATTAAATCCCTTTTTTCTTTTCCTTTTCAAAAATTAATAAAAATAAAAATTAATTCCTAAAATTCAACTAATCCTCAAACTAATTAAACACATATGATGATTATCACCAAAACAAATTCAAAAGAAACACCATTCAAGATCAAGATCAAAATTAAAAATGCAACTTAAACAAATATTTTTGATTTTCCATTTTATGAAACAATTACTTTCTTAATTAATCCTAAAATGTAGAATTAAAACCCTAAGTGTAGAGGTCAAATATTTTTTGTATTTTTATGAATTAAAATATATAAACAAAATGCCAACAATTAACATAAAATGCCACAAAAATTTGCATAATTGCAAATAATGAAAGGAAGTTATTTTGTTTGAAATTATGGGAGTAATTCGTGTAGGGCAAAAATCACGTGCTCACAACGCAGGATATCACCAGGTGTTGATGGATGAAGAAGACGCAGAGAAAATAGCCTTCACCACACCCGGGGTACATACTGTTACCGAGTTATGCCATTTAGTCTGAAGAATACTGGGGCGACTTACATTAAGGCCATGACCGCAATTTTCCATGATATGATACATCAAGAGATAGAGGTGTATGTGGACGACGTAATCATCAAGTCCAAAACCCGGGATGACCATGTCCAATATTTGAGAAAATTCTTCGAGCGGTTGCGCAAATATGACTTGAAGCTGAACCCAGCCAAATGTGTGTTTGGAGTCCCATCCGGAAAACTTTTGGGCTTCATAGTCAACAGGAGAGGTATCGATTAGATCCAACAAAAATAAAATCTATCCGGGATTTGCCTCCTCCGAAAACCAAGAAAGACGTGATGAGCTTATTGGGCAAATTAAACTATATCAGCCGGTTCATTGCTCAGTTGACATCCACCTGTGAGCCTATATTCAAATTGTTGAAAAAAGATGCAGCAATCAAGTGGACGGATGAATGTCAAGAAGCTTTTGACAAGATCAAGGAATATCTGTCAAATCTGCTAGTCTTGGTCCCACGAGAGCCAGGGAGGCCTCTTTTCTTGTACCTAACAGTCTTGGAAAATTCTTTCGGTTGTGTCCTCGGATAACATGATGTAACCGGGAAGAAAGAACAGGCAATCTACTACCTGAGCAAGAATTTTACCAGCTATGAAGCTAAGTATACTCTGTTGGAGAGGACCTATTGTGCCGTAACTTGGGTCGCTCAGAAGCTGAGACATTATTTGCAAGCCTACACCACCTACCTTATAACCAGGTTGGATCCTTTGAAATACATATTACAGAAACCAATGCCCACGGGAAGATTAGCAAAATGACAGATCTTGCTCACTGAATTTGATATAGTCTATGTCACTCGCACGACAAATGAAAGCCCAGGCATTGGCAGATCATTTGGCTGAAAATCCAGTTGATGAAGAATACCAACCTTTGAACACCTAATTCCTGGATGAAGAGGTAAACTCAATCGAGGCGATATCCGAGGATACTACTGCTTGGAAAATGTTCTTTGATGGGGCAGTAAATGCAAAAGGTGTAGGGATTGGGGCAATCTTAATCTCACCCACTGTTCAGCACTATCTGGCTACATCTAGGCTTCGGTTTTTCTGCACAAACAACACTGCCGAGTATGAAGCCTGCATCATGGGTATGAACATGGAAATTGACCAGAATGTCGAAGAGTTGTTGATTATGGGAGACTCAGATCTGATTATTCCGCAAGCCTAGGGAGAATGGGAAACCCGAGATGTTAAACTTATTCCCTATCGACAACATGTAGAAGATCTTAGCAAGCGGTTCAAGTAAATAGAGTTCAGGTACATCCCTCGTTGTCACAATGAACTAGCTGATGCACTTGCCACTCTGGCCTCGATGTTGCCCTACCCATGCAGTGCCTACATTGATCCCTTGGAAATCCAAATCAGGGAAAGGCATGGGTACTGTAATACGGTTAAGGTAGAACCAAACACCCAGTCATGGTACCATGACATCAAAAGATTTCTAAAAATGCAAGAATACCTCAAGCAAGACACTGGAGACCAAAAGAGAACCATTAGACGGCATGCAAGTGGTTTCTTCTTAAGTGGTGAGGTCCTATACAAAAGGACCCCAGATCTCAGCTTGTTAATATGTATTGACCCCAAAGAGGCTGGAAGGATCATGCATGAAGTACAAGCAGGAGTGTGCGGACCCCACATGAATGGGTATGTTTTAGCAAAGAAAATCCTTCGAGCGGGCTATTATTGGATAACCATGGAAAAGGATTGCTTCAGCTTTGTCCGGAAGTTCCATCAGTGTCAAGTGCACGGTGATTTGATTCATGCACCTCCCACAGAACTACATCCCATGTTAGCACCTTGGCCATTTGTCACTTGGGGCATGGACGTCATAGGGCCGATCGAGCCGAAAGCCTTAAATGGGCACAGATTCATACTGGTTGCCATTGACTGCTTTACAAAATGGGTTGAAGCCATCACTCTCAAGTTGGTCACTAAGAAAGTTGTGGTAGATTTTGTGCACTCCAATCTTATATGCCGTTTTGGTATTCCTGCAACTATTATCACAGATAATACTGCAAATTTGAATAGTCGTTTGATGGGAGAGATATGCGAACAATTCATAATAACGCATAGGAACTCTACTCCTTACTGGACCAAAGCCAATGGTGCTGTTGAAGCAGCAAACAAGAACATCAAGAAGATTTTGAGAAAGATGATTCAAAGCTCCAGGCAATGGCATGAAAAGTTGCCTTTCGCATTACTGGGATATCGCACCATGGTGCACATATCGGTAGGAGCAACCCCATACCTTTTGGTCTACCGGACTGAGGCCGTAATACCTGCGGAGGTGGAAATCCCTTCCCTCCGAATCATTGTTGAAGCTGAAATCGAATACAGTGAGTGGGTCAAGACCCGTCTGGAACAGCTGACCTTAATTTATGAAAAGTGGATGGCTGCGATCTGCCATGGGCAGTTGTACCAACAAAGAATAGCCCGTGCTTATAACAAGAAAGTGCGACCCAGGAATTTTGAAGTGGGACAACTTGTGTTGAGGCATATTTTTCCTCATCACCAAGAAGCAAAAGGAAAATTTGCTCCTAATTGGAAGGGCCCATACATCATCAGAAAGATATTGTCGAGAGGAGTGTTGTATCCGGGCGATATCGAAGGAGATCATCCCGAAGAAGCTGTGAATGCAGACGCAGTAAAACGGTACTATGTCTAAGCTTTCTGCAGCAATGACTTTGTTTAATTGGGATGATGAAGGCTTTCATTCTTTATATCCAAATACTATCAATCTTTCGTAAACCCTTTGAGCCGGTTACTCTTCCTTGATTACCCTCCTTGGAACCCGAAAGTACTATTAAAAAAATGATGATGAAAAATGAAAAAAATGATGAAAAAATGATTGAAAAATGATTAAAAAAGCAGAAAGAAAAAGAAAACAAAACAAAACAAAAAAACAACAAAAACAAAACTTCCTGAACTATGTATTACTTGATTCCGAAAGGATACGTAGGCAGCCTCTCTCTGGGGTTCAGTCACACCAAAACAAAAATCCTAATTTCCCCCAAAATTGAAACTGGGGTAGGTGATATAATGGCTAGGCAATGAGCCCACCAGAACGGTTCCAAAGTTGTATATCCATCCAGATTCCTTTTACCCAAAACCATGTCCAATTCCTTCTGATCAATCGGCAAAGGCGTCGGAATTGGAAAACACCATTGTTGGAATCTGATGCAATCAAACTGAGAGAAATAAAATGAGAGAGTCATATCGATGAAAACCTACGGGCACCATAAGGCGACAGTCAGTAGAGAAATTGAAAATGAGAGAGTCCGTTTAGTGAAAACTTGTAAAGAGCACTATCGGGCGACGGCGAGAAGAGAAATGAGAGAGGTCGATTGGCGAAAACCCGCAAAGGGCGTCATCGGCCGAAAAGAAGACATCTCCCACCATTGAAAGAGTCCTGGTAGGATTCCCTGGTTTTGAAACAGGGGTCAGTGAGTTTATGAGAAGTTGGGAAGTTTGTGCGGGTCGAGCATCCAGTCCAAGAAGCATGTCATGTCTATTTGAAGCCTGTATGCAACCCAGATAAGTCCTTCTTTTCTCCCCGAAAGGGACGTTTTTCTTTAAAATTCATTCTCTTGCCTTTTTGTTTGAATCCCTTTCAGTCTAACTTTGTTGCCAAAACTAATACAAAGAACAGGTGGCAGGACTGGCTTTACAAGGCTCTCCCTAACAAAAGTTAAAGAAAAGTACCCAGCCTCAGCGGGTGCATCAAGCCAATCCCGACTGGCTATGATGGCTGATGCTTTGAAACCCAAATTATTGAAAGAGGAAAAGAAAGTCAAGGACAAAGGTCTTAAAGGCAGAATAAAGTGAAAGGGTCGAAGCCCCATGTGGGCGGGTCGTCATGAAATCCCAAAAGTCGAGCCTTTCGATTTGAGAGAGATTCATCTTCAAAACCAGCAAGCAGTAGAGGCTCTCAACAGAAGCTGTTGAGACGATCAAGGCCATAAAACCAACCACCATTTCAAACTAACAATTGTTCTTTGTTTGAAAAGTTGAAACAAGTGTAATCCAAAGCAATCGTGCAAGAAGCAGGTGCAACCAAAATAAAATGCGCAAAAGCTGGAAGCAGCCTAGCGACAATAATCAACCCAAAGGGAAGTTTCCTCAATATTCTTTCCTGCATTTTTACTTTGGAAAAAAAAGAAGAAGAAGAAAAATCCCAAATCATGGTAGCTTAGGGCATCCAATCTCTAGCTGCGGGTCCCATTCCCTAGTTGTCCCCGGCATAACCTGAGGACCCTTTTTTTTCCTGGCATAACCCAAGGAGCCTTTCTTCTTTCCAATCCTGGCATAACCCGTGGATCTCCCTGGCATAACCCAAGGAGCTTTTTTTCTTTCCAATCCCGGCGTAACCCGCGGAACTCCCTGGCATAACCCAAGGAGCCTTTCCTCTTTCTTATCCTGGCATAACCCGCGGATCTCCCTAGAATAACCCAAGGAGCCTTTTTTCTCTCTTATCCCAGGATAACCCGTGGATATCTGTCACGACCCAAAATCCACTAAGGGTCGTGGTGGCGCCGGACATCGCTGTCAGGCCAGCCAATTAGATTACCAATTAATTCCCCCTTTTAATACCTTTGAATATCTAAGGTTTTTCTTTCTGTTTCACATATAATAAGATCATTTTCCTGAATTCAAACTTAAATCAAACTAATTGGTACAAGGATTTACCGAAACCATCCCAGAAACCCGGTGTCACAAGTGCATGAGCAACTACTGATAAAGACATAAAATACAACACAGCATCCGTCCGGAATACAATGGACAGAAAAGAAATACAGATACTAGAGAGGACTTTAAAGAGCTACGGGCCGCCTTGCACACTACAGCTCACCTAGTCCCCGAATCGTCCGTGTTTCTGCGCCCAGTAGGCTGCTAATGCATCAAGTACCTGTGCAACAAAAATGCACAGAAGTGTAGTATGAGTACGTAATCAACGTGTACTCAGTGAGTATCCCGCCTAATCCCGAAGGGGTAGAGACGAGATGGTCAACTTTGACACTTACTAATGGTCCAATAATGATATACTAAAACGTGAGGAATTCATGGATTTATATAGCATGCTCTAGTTCACAAGGCTGTAAAACAGGTAAACACCTTTAATAATTAGCAAAGGATTTTCAGGATTTCTTTTCTTCTATCTTCAGTAATTCATGTCAGGCCAAAAAGGCAATAACTACATCAAGTACTTCAAGTAAGTAACATAAACATGCGCATATCATGCCGAGGCGACGGCCCGATCCAACAGAAATGTAAACTGTGCACTGCCGAGGGTCGAACGGCTCGAACCAATAGATGCATCTATTTTCCCCGCTCGCGAATCATCCATGCGACGCGGTCAACATAAAGTAAACAAATACCCTGCTCGCGAATCATCCATGCGACGCAGTCAACATAAAGTAGACAAATACCCTGCTCGCGAATCATCCGTGCGACGCAGGTACACACAGGAATACATGCTCAACAAGTCAAATAAGAACTTATCGGGGATTATTTATTCAAATAAAACCAATTCTCCTTTAACAATTTTTAAGAATGAAGTTTAACCCTTTTGAAATTCATTTACCAAATTTTAATGTGATTTAGGCAGTTCAAACCATAAATGGGTTCACTATAATCCATGTATAACATGCGCTCTGGTTCCTAGACTACCCGGACAATAGCATGATAGTAGCTA